>VYZS01067860.1:37919-51330 GCA_013400695.1 Neodrepanis coruscans | reverse complement strand
TTTTTCAGCACTAAATCCCTCCTTGGGCTACGGGAGGGAGGGGGTTGTGCGCAGTTTTTATAATCTTCTTGAGTTGTTCCCTCAGTCAAAACTGGGCAGAGGCTCGCGGCTAAGGGGATCTTCAGACCACGTGCTCCCTTCTAATTACCCCGGAGTCTCCCAGGGGAGCCCAGAGAGAGAGAGACAAGCACTATCTCCAGAGCGTCCTCACCTCAAACGCGGGCCCTGGAAAATTTAATTTGCTTGTCTGTTTTGCACTTTATTTGTTGGGTGTTTTGTGTTTGCGCAAAATAAACTGTGATATTTGTGTGTTTTCTTCATTTTGAGGTGTGTTTGTGACTTCTCTCAGAGTCTCTGGTCCAAAATCACTGAATTTGTGATAAAACCACCACAAAACTGCTCTTTCCTCCTCAGCCCACAAGTCCACCCTTTTATCCTCTCTAAGGACACTTCCTCATACTATGTACCTGCCTATCGCAATCAGTACATCCCTGACTACCACCATACTGCAAGACACTGAGCATCTTTCTGCTCACGTTGCATAGCAGGGTGGATGCCAACCTTGCAGTCTCTCCACAGGGAATGGGTGCTGCCAGGTGGGTCTGGCTATCACCATCCTGTCCCGTTACAGAAAGGAACTACAAGACCACCCCTGGCATGGGGAAGTTCTTCCTCTAGGACTAGTAAAGGATTTTATTTTTGTTTCCTGGCAGAGAGAGAACTGGGGAAAAGAGGGTAAAAACATCTGGAAACATAGGAGAAATGCCTCTTGATGAAATTTGTTGTCTTTTTCCAAAAATACCTGTGCTGAAGGCTGAAAGTATTTGTGTGACAATTTAACTCACAATGCCACTGCAATACAGAGAGCTGGGGATACCCACTAAGAATGGTGGGTGAAACACTCCAGAATACTTCCAAATACTTTGCAAAATGTTAGATCTCCTTTTTGCCATCATACACTAGCTGAGCACTTGGAAGGCCCTGGTCCAAGCCTGTTTTGTGCAGCCTGCTCTTTCAAAGCGACAAGCTCTAGCCCAAACACTGCCTTTCCAGCAGCAATCCCATTTCTTTCAGCTAAGTTTCAGTGCTGAGGCTTCTTAAAAGTAAACAAAACAACAACCTCGTCTGACTACCCTGTCCATCAGCTTCTGTTGGTTGCTGAGGGCAGGAGAAAAAGGAAGAGCCTTCCACTTCTGCTTGTGACAATATCTGTATTGAACTCCAGTCAAGTTATTAAGTACCCTACAAAAGCATAAACTGTGTATTAAAGGGACTCCAAAACAACATGCATGGAATAGGATCTCATGGAGGGAGAGGTAAACATAAAGGTATGGTCTTAATGAAAGCCAATGTCCCTGTAATTATCTCAAGTTAATGCTGATTTTGTAATGTCATGTTTTCAATAATGTGAGTTAACGCAAGCATATGCATATGTTATGCGTATTCTTATATGGAACAACATGCAAATCACTTCAGGGCCATCAGCTTCTTATCCCTCTCATCTATATGTTATGAGTTTTAGTCAGAAAGCATGAATCGAAGCAAAATAGCTAGATGTTACCAAACCTCCAGTTATTTTAGACCAATTATGATCAGAAATACACTTCCGTAAAACCATGGGGCCATACACCCACCTGCATATACATACGTTTCCTGTTCATGAACTAGGGCAATTCAGGAGACAGAATCACATTTTACCACCCCCAGCATAGTGAAATGTAAATAAGTCACTTGTTTTGCTGCTCTGCTCCATATATCAGCCACAGAGGGTCCAGGAGTTAGTGCTTACCTGGCAACTTTGCTGATAATGCAGGAGGTAGAGCAGCCTGCTCATTTACATCCACGTCACCTCTGCTGACAGAAGCAAAAATGGGCTTTTGTCAACATCAATAAACAAATTAGAAACTGCTCTGGAGAGACAGGAGCTCTGGTAGCCCCATTGTATCAACAGGCAAAGAAGGGGAGGGCCAGGCCCTTCCAGTAGCTAGCTGCAGGAGATGTGAAGAAGGACCTGCCTGCCTGTTAATGCTGCTCCTCTCTGGTATTGGCCTGGTTTGAAGGCAGCTCGTGGACCCTGGACAAGTGCAGACCAAGCAAGGCTGTGGTCCCTGAGCACAGTTGCTCAAAGCGTTCTGGCATAGCTGACACTGGTCACTGCAGCTCCAGCAGGCTGTAATGTATGTCCCTCAGCTGGCAGAATTTTTTCATCAAAACAGCAGATTTTCATAAGAAAATTCCAGTTCATAAAAATTAGCAGGCTTTGAACCAGTGGAACAATTTCTAATGAACTTCTGAGAAAAAAAAAGAAACATTTTTTTTTTGCAGGATCTGCCTCATTCCTTCCTGCTTTCTTGAGCTGCATAAGTTGCCCAGGACTCTCACATCCACAGCTCTGCAGGGCTTCTTCTATATCAGACTTTTTATTTTCCAGGGCTATGGAGCTTGGAAAGGACCAGCAGGAATGGACCTTATGCACAGGACAGAGCCTGGCATCCTGGAGAATATCATCTCATATCATCAACATAAGGTTTCCCATGCCCAGGCAACAAGGAGCCTGGACACATTGAAGAGGACTTAGATAACAAAATGAAATTCCTGGCATAAAGGAGGTTTACAGGAACACTGGACCCTAAAAAACCAACTCAAACCCTAGGATCCCCATTCAAGTCTCACACTGTCCAAACTTCATTCTGAAATTGAACATCTGCTTTGTGGTCCGAGGAATAGACCCACAACCTGTCTTCCCATGCTTGGGTTTGGGCTTTCTAACTCCCCATCCTTTCCTCTCACTTCTTGCAGGAACTGCCATTTTTTTTCTGTAGATTTCTTATGGGAAAATAAATTTTCCTCAGTGCTGCCTTTCATGGCACACAATTTGGCCTTTTATCCAGGTGCTTATCTCTCCTGTGTTTGATGTTTGCAAGAGCTATTTGCCAATGATTTCCAAGGTGTTCTAATAATATGTGTTGCTTCCTTTATGTATGCCAGAGTGAAATTGTCTGTACGAGAACCAAAGACAGGGAAAAAAGAGATGTACTGCTCCGGCTATGACAGACTCTTCTTCTGGACAGGCCTTTTTATCACCCAGGGCGAGACTGGATGTCCATTTGGGAGGGTCATTTAATGCTGCTGGAGGCAGCAAAGGCTACTCTGCACAGTCTTAGTGCTTTTCCTAAAAAGTAACAAGCCCACAGCCCTCATTGCTTCACCCATGCCGAGGCATTTTGATGCCTTTCCAACACTGAGCACTCACAGCACAGAGAAACATGATCTTCAGGGCTCACACCAAAGGTGACATTCAGGAGCATTTTGCAGACCTGCTCTGATACACACACACTTTTCAGACCCCAGAGAGACAGGACATACACTTACAATCTCCCTTATAACCTGAAGTGCTTTATTGCTGTTGCTGGCTGATTACCTGTGGTTAATCATCTGCTTAGTTATAAGCACCAGCTTGAATTCCTCATTAACAAGCATATCAGATATTTACACATTCCTCCAGAGCTCTCGTTAGCATCACATGGTAGTGGTGTGAGCAAAGTTGCTCCAGCTGCAAACTGAGAACAGAGAAGGGGTCCCATAGCTCCAAAGGCACTAAATACATCTCATTTGTTTTGCCTGCAGAGAGTAAAAGGAATTAGTGACATAGGGAACAACAGAGCAGAGAATAAGAAGAAAGATGATGAGGGAAGAAAAGGTTTTCCATTGTCATTGCTGAGTCTTGGTGCCCACAGTGGGGTTATGAGATGACTTCTGATGTCAAATAAATCACAGCCTGATGTATCACCCTATTTTCCCTATAATTACTTGATTACCAGATCACCTTGTTGCTTTAGTGCATTAAAAGCATCTGCCAAAAAGGTTATAGTATTGTGCTTCCAGAAAAAACAGGCAGAAATCCTCACCATGCTCCACATGGTGCCTTTTTTGGTCAAAAAAAACATTAGACCCTTAGGTAACTCAGATGACATTACTGCCCTCTGTAACCAGGTGGCCACCCTCTCAGAAACGGAACAGATGCAAAAACCAAAACAATTAGAAGATGTTAGGATTCAACAGAGGGAAAGACAAATACTTTGATTTGGAGAAAGGCCTGTGCTTTTTGCACCCTGATGGGCACAAGTTTACTGAACTCAGAGACACACCACTGCTGACTCCTTAATCATTTTCTCTTTGTTGTCTCCTTTTGCCATGTTTGCTGATGGCTGAGCAAATTCTGCACTCACATCCAGATATCACATCCAGATCAGCACTGTGCACAGACACTGGAGCACAGAACATTCTCCACTTTACAGACTGACCTCCAGCACTGCTTCACTGTTAGCCTCACCAGATTTTTACCACAAGAAAATTTGGACACTCCTTCCACTGCTTTAGTTTTGATTAATAACATGGGTTTGATTCCACTCATTATTTTGAAGAACATGGATAGTTTTAACAGAGCTTTAAAATTAAAAACAAAAAGAAATTTTGTCTTCTAATTACTGCATCAAGGCTTGAAAAATTACATATTTGTTACAGTCCATGATTCAGATGAGGGCTTAATGCCAGTTTGCTATTGGAGATTAAAGATAAAGCGAAGATGAAAGAATAAATGCAGTCTGTGTATTTGATATAGAAGCCAAACGTACTGTTTCAAGGAATGTTTCAGACAAAGCCACATGAACTGATTTGGAAAGGAAAAGTCAGCTGCAAGCTGACAGAATTCAGTGCTAATTGCAGCCATGATCACTCTCTCTCTAACGAAAATTTATCAGAAAAACAAAAACATCCTTAATATGCCTAGCACAAACCAGGCATGGATCCAAAGTATTTTACCTCTGAGTAGCTGGGGAAATGATCTTTTCCACTGTGCATTCTATTGCAGTGACTCACGAAACAGCTCAGCCCTCAGCATAAGCCATCCTTGCACAGTGATCCATCAGGAGAAATGCTCAACCAAGCATATGGCATAACAGTCCCAGACTGCAAGAAAACTGAAGATTTATTTCACTATGGATATGGAACGCCTATTTCATTATGTCCATCATGCAGATGTGCAGGGCATAAAATCTCAGAGAGCTTGAATTTGATATTAAGCATGGTAAAGGCTGGTGAAGTTGTACCAGTATTGCATCAAGTATCTCATTCAAAACAACGCCTTGCTCATGCCATTTTATTCTGGTTCATCCCAAATAACCATAGAATCCCTTCTGTAAGGTACACACATGGCATATTCCTGTCTGGGAAAAAGCTTCCAGGAAAATATTCAGATGACAAAGGTTGGCCCTACCCCATCTTGTCCTGTCAATGTGCCCTCCCACCCACCATCTCAGGAAAATAAAGCATATTTACTCTCACTACTGTATTAAGGAAGGGATGCTTATTATTTAACAAATGCTATGGTAACACACACATTTAAGCTTAAAAGGCATAGCTTGAGGATAAAGTGGATCCAAGAGGGAAGGCAGACCTGCTTTCCATGCTCCACTTTGCTTCTCCCCAGGAATCAACAGATCCACTAGGCCCAGCCCAACAGCCCTCTGCCTCTTCTCCAGGCAGATTCAACTCACTGAACCAGCAGTATCCAACACAATAAGAAAAAAATGAATAGGGACCTATATCCAGTGTGGGAGTTGTGATGTGCTGGCAAAGGGTCTGTGGAGCATGACAGCCAGCCCCAGGAAGGGGTCTGGGCTGCAGGTGAGAAATGCAAGCAGCAGAAGAGGTAAGGAGGTATTATCACAGCTGTATCATTGAGCTGCTCTCCCATTCCCCACTCAGACCCATGAGCAGTGGTTGCCTGGAGCGGGGCTGCTCTCAGTAGTGAGCACAGGGCAGACCCAGATGAGCCAAGTCCTCACCCACAGGGCAGTATAACCCAGCTCCCAGTCTGCTTTGTAATGACTCAGGAACTTGACAAAATTCCTGAATCATTGCCAATTATTCATGTGTCATTTTTGATGTGTTATCAAGCACCTCATGGAGACATGTTGGTTCTGACAGTAAGACAGCTACCTTGTTGTTGCTCAGCTAGAGGAGAAGGCATCTGCTTTTCAGTAGGTATTACATGAAATCCTTGACAACTCCTGCTTACAAGCCACAACCTTGAAACCTGATCCAAACGACAGAGAAGTCATGTTAAGGCCTGCCAACTCCAGTCACACTGGGACATTTTGTATTTTGTCAAAATAAATGCCAATACAATGCAGGTCTTTACATGCAATATATTCTTTATAAAAGGAAGTCGTGGGCATACTTGTTTACTTGATGGTGTGTATTTTTGCAATGATTTATAATACCAACCTAAATTTCAAGGACTAGGCTGAAGTTATGGACAGAAGGTATGCAGCCTGGGTGCAGGAAGTACCATGTCACTCACTGGTTCCGGGGAAAACAAGGCAATGGGAAATGTCCCTCATCTCACACTTGCTAAAGCGTTTTTAAATGAATGAGCAAGAGCTTTCACATCATGGTTAATTACAGAGATGAAAATATGTCGTTCATTGTAGCAGAGCAAGAGAATCGAGATAAGAAACTAGAATTACAATACAATAGAGCTAATTTTTAAACTCAGCTGTAACTATGACAACCTTCATTCACAGTATTTAACTGAGACTATAGAAAAATAGTGCACTTAGCAAGCCTGAATAAATAAATTACTACATAATTGGCTTACAAATGTTTCAAAGACATGAATTTTTTTAAAAAATTAAACTTTGTAAGAAGTTTGTATTTGCAGAAATCATTTGATATCACCTCTGCATTGTCTGTTCATGTTGACTATACGGACACGTCTTTTCAGAGCAGCCAAGGGAGATACATTTCAAGAGGATGGGGGGGAGGTAAATTTCAAAATTAAGTATTAATATAACTTTTAGTACAATAAACTGTAACTGTGCAGTTACTGTTAAAAGCAGGCATTATCAGGAACAGTATTTTACTTTTCCTTGATTGTGTGAAATTAAAAGTTGACACTGGGCCAGATTCTCTCACTGAAATGTACGTTTTTCCCTCCCACCTTTATTGGCGTCAGCAGCCTCAGCTTGCTGCATTGTCACAGTCCCCAGTTGATCTTTCCATACGTAAGCTTGAATAAATTAGTAGTGTGGTATTAACAAAAAAACAAAACAAAACAGAAGCAATAGATCAATACACTGACATTTCCTCTCCACATCCAGCTCCTCTGCCACAGAGGTGCTTCACTCACCAGCTGCTGCTCCCTGGCATGTGGCACAAGTATTTTTCTCTATTCTTCTGGTACAGAAACTGGTGGTAGCTGATAGAAGATAAAGAAAAAGGATGAAAAATAATAATTTTAAAACATCAAAACCAAACCTTTCTTCTTTATAGAGGTGCTTGGTTTGAGACAGACAGTGAATAAGTTTTTATTGAACGCTATTTATTGATGTCCAAAAAAAGCTGAAAAATGCTCCTGATGCTGTATTTACTTCAATATTCACTACACCAATGCATGTCATGTGGAGCAACTGCACCAGAGGTATATTTGACAAACACTTAAACTAATCCATAGCCACACAAGCTTGGTCAGTGGCGCTTGATGCAACAAAGAAAAAATATCTAGATCACAGAGGACAAGCTCAGCATGGGGAGTGCACTTCATATACACATGGGAGCCCTGATCTGTCCTCATCTGGAAACAGTTGTTGACGATGCAGATTTGCTAATCAAAACTCCACATGGCTGAAGGATACACACACTGACATTTACTACAGTCCTGGGAATGTTGCAGCACCCTGAAATGACCTTCAAGAGCTGCTCCGACTGCAAGAGTTGGATAAAACTCTTCGCCAGAACTGGTGGGGATACTGTGTCTCTGAATAAAGTACCTTTTTAATATGTACTTTTCAGAGAGAGGAGGAATTATCTCTGATTCAACAGACACTCTTTCCAGATTACTACAGTGGTTTCATTCAGTTACGCAGCCTTCAAATTAGAGGTTAATGAAAACTAACACACTTCTTATTTCTCCTGAGGCACATTTTCTCTCCTATTCAAACAGCTGAGAAAAGGAAGTCAGAAGAAAGTTCCTACTTGTTTGACAAAAGGTTCAGGGATTCTAAGAACTGCCTGTTAGCGCATTCCTGCATCAACATCATTGCTGTAATTTTGAATCAGTTATGCTCATTTTCCAAGTGTGCTTTATAGCCACCTCCCACATGGACAGGTGTGAGCAAGTAAAGTGTAATTAGCTCTGATGGACACCCTTTGTTTTCCCAGGAAATGACTAAATGGTATCCTCAAAGAGCTGACCATTGGAGAGTAATAGAAATTACAGACTCATGTTTGGCACAGAGTGTCATATTTGCAGCTGTACTGACTGCCTGCCAGGAGCTGTCTGGCTACAGGACATGCTGTCTTCCAGTTGTTTGACTTGAGATAGCTCAAGAGGATAAGAGCAGTGTTAGAGAAGCGAACAAACGTTCTCTTTGCAGATTTCTCTTGCTTGGTTTTACAGCTCTCCTCTGGGGGAAAGTGAGCTTATTGCCAGTCTCCATGTGATGGCAGATTAAAGAAGTGGTTTCCAAATTAATTTAAGGCACTGCTTTTTGACTCTGGGTAAGGCATCTCCTCATTATTAACATACAAGCTAAAAATACACCTGTGACTCATATAGTTTACCCACTGACACAAGCAAATACAAACCAGAACAACTTGAACACAGGAAAATCACTGGGATTTTTTGTTAACATCTTACAGATTCATACCTCTTGTTCTTCCTTATTCCAGCTCTTTCCTGTTCCTGTTCTTTGTTCCTGTTTGAGCCTAGCAATCACCCTGAGTCGTGATACTGGTACTGGGTATAGTGCAATAGACTCACGTGTACAGTTCCTGTATTTAAAAAGTTCTTGTTTTTCTAAACACAGCAAAAAGCAGGCAGGCAAACAGCAAGAGCCCACCTCTGCTCACATTCAAGCCCTTTCCAGGAAGTCCTTGGCCCCAGTGTTCTCCTTCCTTTCAGTGTCATGTCCCTGAACTCAGTTTACTATGCCCTTTGCATTTCTACCTGTTTTTTATTTTTTTTCCTTCCCCTCTCTTACATGCACATGTGTGACTTCACTATTTCTGACTTAACCACTTTTTGTCTGTATCATTTACCAGCACACCGCATCGTAAGCTTGTCTGGGGACATGGGCATTTAATTTTCTGATACTGGTGCAATATTTTGGAAGGTGGATTGTACTGTTTCTGATTTTAGTAAACAGAGCCATTTAACTGCTTTCTCAGGCCAAACCAATTTATTTTATTTATTTTTCTCATCCCATAAATTTTTTGTCACTATTTTCAATGAGAATTGATGTGATCACAAGCTGATTACATTTTGGTGCATGAGAATGGAAGTAAATTACAATTGCAAGTGTGAAATTTTGCAAATGGCAAAAATGATGTTGGGATAGCTGCACGGGCCAACAAAGAGAACAAAAATCACTCCCAGACTGTGACTTTGTGTTCCCTCCTGCTCCCCCAACCCCACTGCAATGCCCTTCCCTGCTGCTGGAGATTGCTGCCTGCCTGGCTCTGTGTGCTGAGGAGTTGGAGTCGTGTCCTGAACTGCTCAGTGAAACAATCCAAGTTTAAAAATACTTTTGGGAGAGTTCAGAGTATTTTCACTTTAAAGTGTGGCTGGACACATTCTTGTATGGGTGATGACTAGGAGGGCCTGGGAGGGGACATGAAAGATGAAGCAAGAAAGAGCCTTCTATAAATGAGGGTATAGCTGGAAGACTTAAACCAGACCAAGAAAGAGACTCCGTAGTTATCTGTTCTTGTTCCTTCAACCTGCATGGCATCAGTATGACTGAGCCAGATTACACAAGGACACAGTAACACATCACAAACCAGTTGTCCAGTGGGCAGAAAAAAGCACTCTGTGCACTTCGACCACAAATCTTATATTTTCCATTGGGAACAACCCGTAAGGGAGATTGCTGTGAGTGCTGAAAATGAATGAGCATGAGGATTATGCCTGTGATGACAATATTTGTGAATGCATTCATTTTCTGAGGATTGGAAATAAATATTTTATTCATTGTCTCATGTGTGAATGCATGATTATATCAGCAACACATTTAAATGAAACAGGAATATTGTGTGCTACAGCAGTTTGGTAAGGAAACTGAATTAGTGCCTAAAGTAAATCAGTTCTTGATAGCCCAAACTATAATTTAAAATATAAATGCCTTTCTGAGCTCATCTCTTCTAAGCTGGATAGAACCCAGCATGCTTCGGTTTTTAAATAACTCCTTCCCATGACCTTTGCAATTCACTACCTTACACAACAGTGCAAAAAAGAGCCTCATACACATGACTCAGGCTGCCTTAGGGTTGCTGAAATTTAAGAAGGCAGCCTACATAACATGATCACAAGCAAAAGGAAAATAAAAGACTGCTTATACAACATCCAGCCAAGTTGAACAAACTTCTGCAGTTACACAAGGCTGCAAGCTGCAGGGATGCATCTGAAGTTCAAAGAAGTCTTACAGAAACAGCCTGATGTGGCTGGTGTCTAGCCCCAGTGTTTAGTGTCAACACTAGTAGAATAAATAATCTTTCATCCTAAAATACTGCTCTAAAACACTTAGCTTTCAACATGGGCATGCTCTGGGACATTTGAAACACATTGAGTAAAATGATCGTGGAGAAGGAGTAAGGTGCCTGGACTGCTAACTTGCAAGACCAAAATGATCCACGGGAAACATGCACTGTGACTCCCTGACAAGCAGCAGGGTAGGAGTCATCTTGTGCTTACTGAATGTCTTCCCAATGCTCCTAGATCTTTGTGGAGGTTACTCGGAGTCACAGGCCGATCTGTGAGGAAACCTGTGATCTTGCACCACCTCCCTGGCCTGTGCCACAGTGATATCATTGAGCTTTGCAACTGAATATGTAAGTTATTCAGACTTGCAAGCCAGATCCAGCCCTGGGCTAGAATCCAGATCTAAGAAAAGCACCCAGGTGCCAGTGCAGGGCAAAATTAGAGTGGAGATCCTTAAGTGACCTTATAAAACTATCCAGGACAAGAAGGGCACCCCTAAAGCAGGACTGCTGGAAATGGCCACAGTCAGGCATCCTCTTTTGATGAAAAGCCTGGCACAGGAGTACAGCTTTGTTCTGCTGAAATGGAGAGGATCTCTCAGAGGAAGGTGGCTGCCTCCAGTTCCTGGATATCATAAACAAAGCTCCAGCTTTTCTTGTAAGACACAAATGTTGCTCTTTCTGCTGATGCCTATCTTTTTCTAACAGCCTAGTGGCTAAAGCTCATAACCATAAAACTCTGACAGAATTGTCACCTTCGTTCCACACTGCCTGTTTTTCCAGGCGAGTCCTGTTACTGTATGGCTGTAGGTCGGCTGAGGTGAGGGTAATCCCTTACCCTGCAGTGAAGACTGGTCCGCAACTCACACAGGAATTCACCATTCCTTGGCTCAGAGGCAGTACCTGGAATTCTGTAACTTTCTGCCTAGGGCACCTGATTGGAAAAACAGAATAATTTACTGGATCTAACCATAAGTCGTCTTGCCTTTTTAAATTATAAAATTAGTTATATATCACTTAGACTACATTCTCAGTTATTTGTGGCTAGACTCAAACTAACTCCTTTCCAACCCACCAGGAAAGTGGCTTGTTTTGAGAAGCACCCTATCTAGGGATGGGCAAACAAAATAGACTGAAGGTAAGAGGATAGAATAAATACATTTTTTATTTTTTGTTTAAAAATATAAACCAAACATACAGCATAAAACAAATGGTAAATATTTCTGTAGCTGGAACCACTTGAGATAGTAAGTCTATTTATCAACCAAGGAAAGCAGTAACTTAACTCATCTTTTTTCTACAGAAAAAAATAACAAATGTTTATATTTTTTTCAGCAAATACCAATTTCAAATCCCAAAGGATATAGCTGGGTCTTATTTTCCCAGCATTTAGGCAAGGTTAAACTTCAGGAAGGTAAATAGGAGTGAGAAGGAGGTCACTTTTGTCTGGTATTTTTTACTAAACTTCTTTGTTTCGAGTGGAAACGAGACCTGATCTAGCTCTGGGCCCCTAAGACATCTAAGAGGTTGGTTCAGAATCTACTCTTGGTTCTATATCAAAATTTCCAATTTTACCTTCCATAACTACTTTCCACTCCAAAGTACACCCCCATGCTAAGAAGATAACCGGTACCTCTAGTAATTGGCACTGGTTGCTCTTCATTGCTCGAGAAATTATTGCTCTTTAACATCCACATTTGCCTAGAAAGATCCCAACTCAAATAAGTCAGGTGTTTCTACAGACCATCTGTTGGCTTTCCATCTTTTGACTCCAGTGACCTCAAGTAAAGACAAAAGGCTGTATACAATTACCAGCCTCTGAACAATCTTTAATTTCAGAAGTATTATATCTGATACTTGGATATCATTGTTCCAGCAGTATTAGGTAAATAATATTTTGTTTGTTGAAAAGTGTAAGCTATTCTCTGTATGAAAAATGCAGGCAGATTCCACTCACAGTTCTAATCTCCACTACTTCTCCTGGAGTCTATTGAATCTTTTGCATGGCAGCCTGCAAAAGTAGTCACCTGCAAATGTTGTTACTTTTTTAAATGGCTGTAAGAAAAAAAAATGTAAAAATATATATGATGATCTACAGCTGGAAAAGTAATCAGGCCCTTCAGAGCCAAGATAATTCCTGGATCCAATTCCCTGATACCCTGAAACTGCTTCCTCATAGCACACACACTGATAATGCCGTAAGTATCATTCTTGAAGCTGGACAAATAATTATTTTCCAACAATATTTTACTACAGAATTTCCTTTATTTCATCAAGTTGTCAGAATGCTGTATTCCCCAAACTAGATACAAACCCTGAAAGACCAATCCAGGTGAAGAGTGCAAACTAGTGCACAACTACTACCAAATGCAAAAAAATGCATTTAATTCTCTGCTAATGAGATGAGGATCAACATATATGATGGTGCAAAGAAGTCCTGAGTGGCAAGAGGCAACAGATACAAGCTGAACAAGGAAAATTCTGAATAACTACAAATTAAAAATCTTCACAATGAAGGTGAAACATTGGACCTAGGGCCCATGCAGACTGGAGTATCTTGGCCCTCAGAGACATCCGAAACAGGACTGGCCAATCCCCTGAACAACGTGACCTAGCTTTGAAGGTGGCTGCACTTTGAGCAGGTCCTGTTTGACCTCAATCACTCTATGATTGTAGAAAGCTGGATTTGAACTGTTGAATGACTCGGACCCATTACATCATTTCAGAAAGCAGCAGAGAGTGAAGATACAAAGCGCCTCCAGGGGACACCGAATAAATTAAACTATCCCTGAGTCCCACAGTGATAGCAAAATACCCACTGAAAGCAATTATCTGTGATTCTCCTCTGAACTTGCCTTTAGAAGTGGCGGGG
>VYZS01067860.1:3081-33904 GCA_013400695.1 Neodrepanis coruscans | reverse complement strand
GGGCCCGCAGAAGGGCTGTGTGTGCGTGTCTCATCTGTCTGCCGTCCCACCTCCGTGCTGGAGCTCTCCGTCTTCTCTAATAAACTCTCTGCCTTGCTTCTCCCCCCGCCCCCCCGGGCTTCTGCTTTGTGGATGTTGGCGGCTTCATGTTGTGACAGGAGAATGTGTGTGTGCCCTGGGCCCAGGCGGATCGGTACGTATCTCCCTGCGTGGGGCTCGGGGTCGGATGGGGCTTGGGGAAGGGTCTATCGGGCTGGGCCGTCGTGTCCCAGGGCGAGGCCCGAGGGAGGATCAGCGTCGCCGCTTGTGCGGAGTGATTCGCGCTCCTGCCCGCCCTCCAACGGGCTCGCTCGGGTCTGTCAGGTAACTGAATCTGTTCGTCAGAGAGGCACCCGCGGTGAGTGTTAGTTGTCACCTGAAGCCACGGGTGTCTTTGGCACAGTGTTTTGGGGGAACCTGTCTGCGCTGTGGCGATTGTCCTTAATAGTACAGCTATAACACCCGTTTATTGAACAATAGGGGTTTTTTTTGGTTTTTTTTTTAGCGTAGTACTACAAACCCCATAAATAGTATTTGTACCCTGTATTTGCACTGTATAAGTTCTAATTTCTTGGCAAATTTTGATTGAACTGTAAAATTTCTACTCTATGGTTTTTCCTCCTCTGCCATCTTTTGATCAGCAATAATGAACTTGATCTTAAGTAATTATTTAAAGGCTAGATAGAATATCTGGTTATATCTGGAGTGTCTGTGCTGTGGGCATAAGTGGGAGGGACTTAAAATACTTTCACTTCAGGTTGGTAAACTTGAAATTTTGTTTACTTAATCAATTAGGATTTAATAAATTCAGTATGTGAAACAAATTGATCTCTTAAACTGACATAAGTCCATGGTAAATGATAAAGGTTATGTAAAATTTGAGGCCAACTTTCTACTATTTCTTCATGGATTTCATGTATTATTTAATAAGCTAATGATTAAGAACCAGTAAAATATCCTCTGGTGGTACTGCAGAGCCATTACAACAGTGGTATGTTTGTATTTTTGCTTTAACATGAACTAACAACAAAAACAGAACAGCTGGGGCACCACTGAGGGTCAGCACTGAACACAGATGCCGAGTGCTCAGGAGAACTTGGTTCAGTTGGAGTCTGGAGGCCAGGGCAGAATCCAAGGTGCTGCTGCAGGCCAGGCACATCCACAGAACCTCGAGGTTACATTCTGTAAGCAGAGCTGTTGCTTTCAAATGTCACCTGAAGGAATATACACAGCTGTTACCAAAATAGCTCCCTTCTAATTAGAAGTCAGTGAATAGAATTTAAGATCTATATTTGGAGCTGCGGTCCACTGCTGTCATGCTGTGTGCATGTGAAGCCTGGACTGGAGAAACAGATTCTGAGAAGCAAATGGGTAACATAAGTTTAGTATTCATCTGGAAGCTTGAGCCAATATGCTGCTGCTGAGCATCTGGACTGCAGCCAGACCTCTTCCTGGTAGCTGCACGATGGAAAACCGAGCAGTTCAGTCTTCACAGGTGTCAGTGTGAGGTTTGGAGAGGTCAGTGGACCGGAGTTTTTGTCAAAGTAAGTCAAGAGCGACAGTCACTCATCAAGATGGGGGAGCCAGGGAACTCCAGGTTAGATAAGGAGAACAAGCAAGCTTGGAGGGAGGAATGTCACTTGCTTCCCTCTCCTGAAACAGGGAGAATGGGATGGAGTTTCATATATTACCAGACACTTCTCAGCTGGTCTAGGTGATCAGAATCCTATGGCTGAAGCTGTGGAAAGCTCAGGGAATAGGATGATTGCAGAATGCAGGTCCCCCTGTATTGCATGATCTTTTAGATTGAGTATTGGGATTTGTCACATTTTGTAGCGATTGTCTGATCTGAAATAATGGTGTGCCTGCTTTGCTAAAAAAAAATCAATTTAGTGACTGAAGCACCTTGCATAACACAGCAATATCCATTTTTTTCAGTGAAACAATTAAATCTGAGATACAATGGTGCTGATAGATTAGTGCTTAGGGCTGCAGGAAGCCTTCTAATGGTCTTTTCTGAGAAGAAGCTTTTATGATGGAACTTGATAACAGAAGTTAGAGAAAATTGAGTTCCCATTAGCTGCATATGCTTCACACAAGGCACAGTTCAATTCCATTTCCACTGTGGAATTGTTTCCTCAAGTATGACACAAAAGATATCCTGATCGTGAGGCACAGCAAATAAGACTTGAGAGGTAAACATACTAATGTTGTGATTTGGTGTGTAAATGGGGACAAGGAAGAGTATGTTAGAAAAACCTTTCTTCAGGGGAATGAAAAATAAGGAAAGCTTTTAGATGTGGCAAGTAATGGATTTTTTTTGACACTGGACTTAATGGTTTATCTTAACACTGAACTAGCATTAACATATTGTGCAGGCCTCTACTCTCGTCCTGTAGTTCTTCAACTGAGTAGCTTCTTGAGCTTTATAATCCTGAAGCTTACTGGAGTAGACCAACTGCTGGCAAGATGTATTTGCTTTCTATCTCTTGTATTTTAATTAGGCTGGGAAATTGCTGCACAGACTGGTTATTTTGTATGTCCTACACCATGGTGTCACACAGATTTGAAGCTTTACATGTGAAGGGGGGTGGGGGGAGAAGAAACAGAGCCTGCTGTTTGACTTGTGGTTGTATAAAGAATATCTGCTCTTTATGACCTACTGCTTGCTTCTGTCGTCTAAACTATCTGTATCTTATACCCAGTTGTGCGTCATCTCCAAGTTGTTCTTGAGTCTTGTGTTAGATGCTTTCTCTTCTTCAGCCTTACAGAAAGTCAGGTTTCCTCCCTGTGTGCCACATCTTGCACTGTCAGCTGTGAAATCACCAGGAAAGCAAATGTCTGTATAAGTCCTGTAGAAAGTGGCAGTACTCTAGAGTGCTCTCTGCGAAGTGTTGTCCTAAGTTGTTTGAAGCTTTGTCTGTCTGGGTCATGTTTCCACTTCCTTCCTGCCATCTGAGTGGGTACAAGAGCTAAAATACCTCTGCTGAACTGAGGGATGGTGTAGCTTTTTTTTTACATCCCAACGTAGTGCCTGTAAACAAGCGTCTCTCTTAATACCTAACTTTGTCCAGTCCTGTGAACTGCATGTAATAGGGAACTTGGTTAGGGGCTATGAACACCTTAACACGGAATTTGTGGGGGGGAAAAAAACTTGTTAGCTGTACCCCTAAGCATAGTTGTTCTCTTGTCTTTCAGCAATTCCAGTCCGAAGCTCCAGGCTACCATTGTTATCTGATGCCATGCCAGCACCAGCTCATCTGTTCCCATTGATCCGTAACTGTGAGATTGGCAGGATAGGCAGTACTGTGTGTTACTGCCACCATAAACATCTGTGTTGTTTATCATCTCACTTTGCTCACAATCACTTCAGATATGCACCACAGAAGAAATTTGCAGCACTTTATAGGCCAAAGGAGAACTTTAATCACTTTATTCACACAAGGGATTATGCATCTACACCACAGAAGTTTTACCTCACTCCTCCACAGGTCAACAGTATTTTGAAGGCAAACGAATACAGTTTCAAAGTCCCAGAATTTGATGGTAAAAATGTAAGTTCTGTTCTTGGCTTCGATAGCAACCAGTTGCCTGCTAATGCTCCCATAGAGGATCGGCGGAGTGCTGCCACGTGCTTACAGACGAGGGGAATGCTTCTGGGTGTGTTTGATGGCCACGCAGGCTGTGCTTGTGCTCAGGCTGTAAGTGAAAGACTGTTTTACTACATTGCTGTCTCTTTGTTACCTCATGAGACTCTACTTGAAATTGAAAATGCTGTGGAAAGTGGCAGAGCTCTTTTGCCGATTTTACAGTGGCACAAGCATCCCAATGATTATTTTAGCAAAGAAGCGTCCAAGCTTTACTTCAACAGTTTGAGAACTTATTGGCAGGAGCTGATTGATCTCAACAGTGGAGAGACTACTGATGTGAGAGAAGCTTTAATTAATGCTTTTAAGAGGCTTGATAATGATATTTCTTTGGAAGCTCAAGTAGGAGATCCAAATTCTTTTCTCAACTATTTAGTACTGCGAGTAGCGTTTTCTGGTGCAACTGCCTGCGTGGCCCATGTGGATGGTGTTGACTTGCACATTGCAAACACAGGTGACAGTAGAGCAATGCTTGGGGTTCAGGAAGAAGATGGATCATGGTCTGCAGTTGCTTTGTCCTATGACCACAATGCACAAAATGAAAATGAAGTGGAACGTGTGAAAATGGAGCATCCGAAGTCTGAAGAGAAAAGTCTTGTGAAACAAGATCGTCTCTTGGGTCTCCTGATGCCTTTCAGAGCTTTTGGTGATGTGAAGTTTAAATGGAGTATTGAACTGCAGAAGAGAGTAATAGAATCAGGCCCAGATCAGCTGAATGACAATGAATATACAAAGTTTATTCCTCCAAACTATCACACTCCTCCGTACCTCACAGCTGAACCAGAAGTCGTATATCACAGGTTACGGCCACAGGATAAGTTCCTGATCTTGGCCACAGATGGGCTTTGGGAGACGATGCACAGGCAGGATGTGGTTAGAATTGTAGGGGAGTACCTCACTGGTGTTCACCACCAACAGCCAATAGCTGTTGGTGGCTATAAGGTAACTTTGGGACAGATGCATGGGCTCCTGACAGAAAGGAGAGCAAGAATCTCTTCGGTATTTGAAGATCAGAATGCAGCAACTCACCTGATCCGTCATGCAGTGGGTAACAATGAATTTGGAACTGTGGATCATGAGCGACTGTCCAAGATGCTTAGTCTTCCAGAAGAGCTGGCTCGAATGTATAGAGATGACATGACAATTATTGTGGTGCAGTTCAATTCACATGTTATAGGTGCATGTCAAAATGAGGAACTGTGAATTTAATGTAGTGAACTAGTTACCAAAGCTGTAACAATGGCCAGTATCAGCAGCAAAGTAAAAACATCCACACAACAATAAAACACAGAAAAGCCTTTGGCAAACAAATTGTTTGCTTGTTAGATTTGGCATATCCATTGTTCCTGCCTTTCTCTAGAGCTCTGAATATGTGGGAAATGCTATTCACTTGATAGAAAACTTGAAGAGGATGTCACAGCTTGGAAAAAGAGGCTTTTATAACAACTTTGCACTATTGATTTCGTGAATGCTGCTAGAACAATGTCTTGAGTTTGACAGATTTAGATGAGGGAGAAAGTAGCATGAAGTAACTATCAAAGATCTGGCTGTTCAAGAAGCAAAGGCTGTTTATAAAATATCTGCAAATATCTATATCTTAAAATATGAGTAAAAAGTGTTGTTGAATTTTTTACGGGGCTAATTCTTGCAATGGTTGTGTGAATATATTGTCTATTGTTTCTTCTAAACAGAAGTTCACTTTAACCAAATAAGTCTTCAGTGTAACAAAGTTATCTCACTTTCATATGGACAATGTCATTCACGTTGGATGTTTGTCTAAGTGTTGACTTTCAGTGCAGGTCTAAGCCATAATCAATACCTGAGATTGTTACAGCTTAATCCTATCTTATGCACGGTAACTTCTAAATTTCTTGTGCATTAACACTTGTCTGTGGGTTCCTGCACAACTTGTAGGGCAATAATCAATTACAGCCTGCAGCAAGAGACCGGGTAACTTTGTGGAGGACTTCAGTTTGCAGTATAAAGACACTTGGACTTTTTGGATAGTCAGTTTTATTGGTTAAGGCTGTATTTGCTTTCCTAAAGGTTATGCCCTTCATGGACATACCCCTTTCTGGTATTGCTTATCTAGTAAATAAATTTTCACCTGGAAACATGAGGAAATCATTGCTAAACTCTTTGTGGCTTTGTAATTTGCACTCACTTTCACTTTGGCTATTTCAAATGGTCATGTATTGGATGTTCCCCGCTTGAACACATATTTGTAAGTTGGGTTAAAAACTACAAATTACAAAAAATTGAAGTATGGCTTGTAAATAGCAGTGTAATTGGGAAACTAACTGGCATGCATGTGTATGTTCAGTGGCTATTTCTAGCAGCTTTTTAGTTGTGTTTCTGGACTGTTGGTGTATGCATGTTCTTACAGTCCAGAACGCTGTCACAGAGCAGTCTCTGAAATGGGTCTTTGGCTTGTAGTGGTTGAATCTGAACTTTTAAAGATTGGCTGTACTTGTGTGCCCAGAACTGTTGGGCTTGTAATTGTAAAAAGTAGGGTCTGACAGCTAACTGGTCATCATTGTGTCTATTTTAGGTGTGTTGCATTGTATACAGATTTCTTTTAATCTGCCCTTAGGTTGAAAACTCAAAATGCTGCCTGAAATACTAGCCCTTGATGGCTGAGGGTTACACGTGTCACTTGATTCCTGTGTTGTAGAGAACAACGATAGGTCAGCTTATTTCACCTTACCAAGGTGTTTCAATTAAAATACCTCCCTAGCCTTCATCATCACTGGTTAAATCAACACTTTACTCAATTAACCAAAATGTGCTAGGTTTCTAAAGTGGCATTTCCTACTACACAGTGATCTTGCCAGTTAATGCTCGTATTACATAGGGTACACTTATTTTGAACAATGAATCTGTCCTATTGTAAACATTGGCTCTTCAAACTCACAAATGCTGTGTGTACTCAGTGGCCTGCAGCTTGAGTGTGTCTCTTGCTTTACCCAGCCTTAAGTATCATCATCAATATTGCTGTAAGGTTAATGATAATCTAAGTTCGCATTCAAGATGTGCTCAACCCTTCTTTATTTGAAGGTAAAAGAGGAACTCTAAAATACTTAGACAAGTACTGGGTGTTGACATTGCTTTTGTATGTTGTGTTTTGGTGACTGTGTCATTTAACCAGGTCAGTAGATTTTGTTCTGTCATTCAAATGCAGTATGTAATCTCAACTGTTACAGGATTTAACTTTCTTACTTTTTTTACTGTTAAAACTCTGTTACATGTATTGATGTACTTACCCTATGATTGTTGATATGGATTTGGTACAAGTCATAGCTGAATGAAATGCACATTGGTTCTATGGATACAATTTGTGAGGGAAAGCTGCTTTTTATAGTAAAGATGCGTATGTATGGAGTCAGACAAAATAATATTTATGTATTGCTTGGAGACTTGCTCAGTATGTATGCAGTGAACAGAAGCAGCATAACTGCCTGCTGAACAGGTGATATGAACAAACATCTTTTAACAGATTCCAATAAAATGATCAATTATGCGGAAATCCATGTGTATTGAATTGATGCAGAATGTGATTTCTGTTCTGCTAGGACTGAGCTTATGGTCTGCTTATATTTCAAGACTTTGTTCCTTTGTGTAGTCCCTTCTCTGGATAGAGCAGGTGGCTAAACAGAGTGAAGTGTAAATGGAAAGGGACTGCGAATTGAGCTTCTGAGATCTAAGATGCCGCTGTGAGGCTCAAACCCCTGCATCAAGCATGCTGGTGCTGCGTCCCCCAGGCAGCAAAACTCAAATCCTCCCATAAGTATTGCTGCATGACTCAGTGCCCAGCACCTCATGAATACCTTCAGGGGTAGTGCTGCTGAGGAAGCAGCATAATTTGAGATCCTAGAGCTGTGTACTGTACCCTGTATAGAGCAACACAGCATTTCATAATCAATCTAAAACATGTATATGTGGATTAAATTGGCATAAGAATGAACTGATGGTGAATAAAATGGAAACAGCTCTTCTGCCACAGGCTGCAGAGAAGTTGTTTGCCTTTTTTATCAGAACAGTTGCATTGCAGAGTACAATTATTGTATATGGAAGGGAGATGCTGTGATTGTCCAAATAAGGATTTCACAGCTGCAAATACATGGCTCATCCAAGGAGGATAGCTGAATCTTGACAGTCAACACAAGACTTCAAGATAAATATGTCAACAGAATTGTTTTAACAATAATACTAGGTAAGGGAAGAGTGGGAGATTGCCTGGTAGTCTCTGCTTCCAACTTAAGGCTTTGTTAACTACTCCCTTGTGTTCAAAGTGGTATGTGCATTGTATTTTCCTTTGACAGTATTTCACTACTACTGTTGTGATAACTTCTGTATTCTCAATTTGCTCTGGAATTGTTGGAAAAGACATCTAAGGTTAGTGACTTCAACTGTTAACCCACCATTGCCAGGGCCACCAGTAAGCTGTGTTCCAAATCTTGACCACCCATTTGATGAATAAATTTTTCCCGATATCCAATTTAAATTTACCCTCGTGCAACTTGAGTCAATTTCATCTTGTCCTATCACTGGATGCCTGGGAGAAAAGTCAGACCCTCACCTGTCTACTGGCCCCTCTCAGGTAGTGGTAGAGAGCACCAAGATCCCCCTCTCAAACTAATCAGCTGCTTCTACCTTAGCTGCTCTTCCTGAGACTTGTGCTTGACTGTCCATGTGCCCTTTATGTGCATGACTTGGTGAGTACAGAACTTTAATACAGTATTTTCTCTTTCCATTCATTTCTTCCTCATAGGGCACAGTTTTGCATGTGACAGAACTGTTGAGACTACACTCCTTGTGTTTTACATGAGATGCTGTTTGAAGTTAGTCTCTTAGACTTGCATCTCTCTACTTGGAAGAATTCTGCAGTAAGAGGTTGTTGGGTAACTGACAAGTGCTTTCCAGAGTGGTTAGGTGCTCTGTCCTTCCTCCATGGGGAGGCATATTTGTAGTGAGATTACCTGATGTGGTTTGATAATTCAGGTTTCTAGTTCTAGTCATCTGTGGTGACCTAAGCAGCCTGAGGCACTTAGTCCCTCTTGTTCCTTGATGAACAAAACATGCTGTTTTGAGTTGCACCAGTGATCGTTGTGACAAACTGCTGAAGGCTCTTGGGTGCTTTTGCATGGCAGTCCAAGAACAGTGCTAGCACAAGGCATTTGGGATGCCAAGGGAGTTGGCATCTTTTAGTTGATATGCTTGATCATATGTAAGAAACTTGCTCAGTAATTTATGAAGAGAAACAATCTGTGGAGTTAGATCTGGAGGAAACATGTAGGTTCACTTATATCACAACTAGTTAGCTATTATACATTATTAATGACTGAGATTTTTTTTTCAATTGCTCTCTTGTAAAAGCCAGAACTTGAAACTAATTGCTGAGTTGCTCTTATTGTGGGAACTAGACTCTTAGGGAAGAAGAAAACAAAAATAGACTGAAACATGCAACTAATCCTTTAAACAGACAAACAAATTTGTATTTTTTGTTGTTCCGTTTGGCATCTCATCCATCTGACTGCTGAAACACAACCCATGTCAGTTGTATAGAGTGTGTTTCTTACTGAAACTTAAGTAGAACTGTACTCAAAAGCCTCCTTTAGAAGTATCAATAGTAAGGAATTGCCCACTGCATTGGTGTGGTGGCAAATTTTAGAAGTATCAATAGTAAGGAATTGCCCACTGCATTGGTGTGGTGGCAAATCTATAGTTGTATTTGCAGTGCAATGAATAAGCCTACTATGCTGGTTACACCTTCTGTTTTCTGCTCATATATATTTTAATAATAAATTTCTGACTTTCATAAGTGGCTCACAAATGCAGTGGAAAATGGCAGGAGCATTGTATAGTGTAAACAAAAGCCATCTGAGATGGGTAAATGGTCTGTTCTCATCTGTTCTGCAAGGTCTGAGGGTAAAAAAAAACAAATTACTTATGTATTGATCAGTATGTAAGTCTTCAGAAACTGCATTTATTGCAAGTGACCCACCTAATCAGTCATGAAGCTTTCCAGGATTCCATAAAACAGCATAAGAAAATACAGGCACCATTCAGTCTGCCATGATAACAAGGTACTTTATTTTGCTAATCTGGGTAAGTAATCAGTTTTACAGATTGTGGGGGATGTTTTATGCAGCAGGCTGTTCATTATTATCATGGTGAATCTTTCTTTGAACAGAAAAATTATCCTCAATTTATAGACTTTTTATTGCGTTTCCTACCTAGGAAGTCCTATTTAAAGAAACTTATCAATACTATTTTTATATAGTGTCATGAACAAACTGGTCAGTTTTAATGTCCTATATCTGCACTTAGTGTAGCCTTTAGTGTATCGCCTTGCATCTTAATTGCAAAAATAATCCAGTTAGGACTAAATGTCATGTCACATAATGCTGAAAGAGAGGAAAAATGCCTAATAAATATGGAAATCATTGACATTAACAGGAAAACATCCCATGAGCTGATACACAGCAATGCATAAAGTACAGTTACTTTCAAAAGCTCTGTATAATTAATGAAATGAATCTCAGAATTGCAACAAGTTGTGTAATTATTTATTCTGTAGTCTTCCCTGTTGCTCATCCCTAGTACTACTGTGCCCACTGTGGTAGCTCTGCAGCTGAACTGATATGAGAATACTATTCTTCAAGGTTTTGTGGGTTATATGCAAGTTGATTAAAATGACTAAGGGTAATGGTTCAGTGTTCCCTGTTTTAGGCAGCTGGGAGAGAAGTGAATGTTGCTTGCTTAATAGCAGTCTCTTCTAGCAGTCTCTTCTTTATCTCAACAAAAACTGGCTGCTGTACAGAAGACCTGTACAAAAGCTATAGCACAGCAATGCTTGATAGGGATTTATTACTCCTGCTAAGAAGCCAAGTGCATCCATTTGTACAGCATGCCACATTAGTACAACTACCACCCTGCTACTCTGGAACTAGTTCAAATGTCCCTGCGAAACTCGGGTGTTTTCCTGTGTATATACAGTCACTGCTGTGGGCAGATTCCTTACCAGCTTTATTTAAGACACCTAAACTTGGATACTTTTATATGTGTATCTGCATAGCCAGTGTTGAAGCTCCTTTTACAAGTGGTGGAGCTGTATCCAGTGCGTGCTGTGGAGTCTCAGTAGATATTTGACCCATTCCATGCTTACATTAAACTCCATTGAGCACAACAGAAGCTTAGTCACCTTGTCCACACAAACAGCTCCATTTAGGTGTTTCCCGGAGGCAGGAAACGTTCTTAAACATTCTTTCCAGTGTCTTCAAAGGTCCAGCAGTCCTGTACAAGGAGTGCCACTGCCACACTGCTTCTGCCACTTGTACATAATGACTGTGAATTTTTTTAATTGCATTATACCCAATATATCTGTAATTAGCCCTATTCTAAGGGCTCTTCTTGCCCTTTTGTTCTTGGAAGTGCATCTCCAATTGCAGTGTCATCTTTTGTGTTGACCTACCCAGCTAGTGTGTAGGATGTCACTGCTGTGTGCTATGACATTCTGCTATTACACCAAGGACTCCCTTTATTTCCCATGTTACAGAGCCCTGCTCATGTTTAACAGTTAAGTGAACAATACGTGATTTCCTTGGCATAGCTTCTGAAGACTTGAAACAGTGTTCAGCATTCCTTCTAGCTTTCATGACTAGGAATATATAACGCTCACAACACAGCTGATTAGAGGAATCTGTTCTTCTAGTCACTCTCCTATGAAGCTCAGTTATAAGAACAGCTCTACAGAAAAGACAATCCAGGCCTTTGTGTAGTTCCCCTTAACCTGAAAAAGAAGTAAAAAATCCTAAGCTGAAGAGACAGTGACTTTTTATCAAAATACTCCAGTTTTAAAAGGTAAGATACTAATAAGGAAAAAGCACAGCCTACGCTTTTAGTTGATAGAACAGAAGAGAGAAGAGTTATCCAGCAGGAGGCTTGGCATCACTGTAATGTGGCAATGGAAGGCAGACTTGTGCCAAACTGATCTAGAAATGAACACTAAAGTGCCATTCTTTGCTTAGCAAGCACTGACACAAAAGAGTCTGAGAAGCTGTCTAGCTCAATGTCAGAATGATAAGCATAAAAATTGTGTAGATGTTTGCCAGACATGTTATCTTTTTGGTGTTTTTGTTTTGTTCTTTTTAAATTTGGACCATGTTTATATAACTTCATGCCAAATCATCTTCAAACAGATTAATCTGTAGAACTGATGTGTAAGAGACACTTTTTATAGCTGAGGAAAATTACTGACTACTGGTATTTTGTCAGAATATGTAAAGAGGGGTTTTGAAAATACAGCTGATAGGAAAATGTGAGGAGAAAAAGTCATAGAAGATTAGACTTCCGTAATAACAGACCCTTCAGTTCAATAGCTGGCAAGCATTCAAGCTGGTATACTGCATTTTAAAGCCACTGTGGAAAACAACATTTTGGGATTTAGAATTTTTTGAGCTATGACAAGGGTTCAAACAGTTGAAGTATAATATTACAGAATTTGGTGAAAAGCTCAATTCAGACAATTTTGATGCCTGCTGTATTTGCTAACCTATATTAAAATAGAAATATCAGTGTGCTATGAGTTCTATTTCTCAATGCAGCAGCTCAAAGGAGCCTTTGAAGCATGTCACAGCAGTGACATTAAAAGCTGAGTTCTGAAGTCACGGAGTCATAGGAGTCCCTTTGATATGAGAACAAGTATTCCCAGGGTGCCCACAGGAAGGGAGCATGGAAGCTCTCACCATGGCAGCTAACTCTTAAAAAAGCAGCACAAGATCTGTCTAGCCAATGGAGAGACTTAAAAAGCACATCATAAGCTGTGAGACAATAACTGAAATGGCAAGGTGGATTTAGGAGACAGGTTCAGAAAAGCAAGTGACTGTGGAGTTTTTCAGAAACAATGGATGTGAATTCAAAAGGAAAAAAAGAATCAAGTCAGAAAACGTAAGAGAGAGAAAGTCTGTCATAATGCATATTTAAAGCTGAAATTGTACACATGAAATCAAACTTTGATGCATGTCATAAAACACATGCACAGGGCAGCACAGTAAACTACAGTGATGTCAGAGATAGCTATGAAGAGAAAGATTCTTGGATCAGTTATGACTGGTGATGTGATCCTGCTCAGAAAAACAAAAAACAGATCAAGAGATCAGAAATGACTTGATGTCTAAGCTGAAGATCAGAAAACAAGGCAAGCTAAACAAAGCACAGCCGCTGCTGTTTTGATTTTTTTAAATTATTTTACCATTTTTGTGCAAACATGAAAAGAGAGATGCAAGTCATCCAAACAAATGTGTGGGTGCATGGAATTTTAAAAGCCAACATTACAAAACAGTTCCTTGCAATGGCCCCTCAGTACAGAAGACAAAAAGGAAGCTGTGAGTAAGGAAGAAAGAAAAAGATCAGAAAAACTAAGTAGAGTTAAAAAAATAACTGAGGAGCACTTTTCACTTAATTTTCTTTTTCTGTTAAATTCTTCTAATCTGGATAATGCTTGTGTGGTGTTTTTCAGAGGTCTTCGAGCCCTAAGGCTATGCTTGTAGACCATGAAAAGTTATCTTTGGCTTAGAATGTAGTTAAAAGCAACTATATGCTGACATTTTCATGGTTGTTAAAATGCAAAACTGAAGTTTTGCTCTCATGCATTCCAGCAGTTCCTGCCCAAATGAATACTAATCAGTGTGGTATTCACTTGTTTAACAAGTTTTTCTTGTTCTCCATACCTTGGGTGAATGCTGCTCTCCTGAAGATGGAGACATCGTTTTGTCTATCTTAAATCACCCTCACCTGAGAGAAGAACATGCTTCAAGCATGCACATGGGTGTCCATATGCATTCCTTGAATCGAGTGTCCTCAGTGCATTCAGAGATCCTGCCAGTCCATCAGAGATAACTGGGTCAACACTACCAAGAAAGGAGTGAATAATCAGGTCACTGAATTGTTCACAAAACTGGGAGCATCACACGGTGCCTGGCAGCTTCATAGCCAAAGAACTAAAATTTTTTTCGTGACTTTTGAGGGTGCTTCATTTCCAGAAACTTCCTCTGACATAAATTTAGTTCCCAGAATATTCCACTGGTGGGAGTTTAGTAGAACAGTGAATATGTCTGCATTGATGATGTGATTGTTTTGGCAGAACTTGCTGTCATGGTTTTACCACTAGGAAGCGAGGTACTGACAAGAGAGGTCCGAGAGAAGCCACACACACCCAAAAAAAAAAGGAAACAAACAAATAACAAACTTTATTTTACATACAGAAAACCGACAATAAAGCACAAAGACAGACAAATTAAGCTCTTCCAGACCCCGCATCTGGATGAGAAAAAAGCTCTAGGGTAGCGCTGAGTTTTCTGTCAGGGCTCCTGAAGAGGCATCAGGATAATTAGGAAGCTGCGACCACAGCTCTTCCAAATCCCGCGGCCAGTTAGGAGAACTCTAGGGTAGTGCTAGGTTTCTACCGGGCTCCTGAAAAGGCACGGGGACAATTAGAAAAACCGCAGCTGCCCACCCCCTTTCCCCGGGAAGGAATACCACTGCTAATGGAAAGATGTGNGCCGGCCCACACGCGCCAGCCGCCCTGGCCCGTGCTCGCCAGCTGCGGCGCTGGCCCCCTTGGCCCACGCACCGGTCACGGCGCCGGCCGGGCCCCCCGCACTGGAGGTGGGGGTGGTGGGAAAAAAAAATGAAAAAAAACAGTTTTAGCTTCAACGTACAACACTTGCCAGAAACATAAGTCCAACATTCATTTGGACTTCGCAATAGTGAATTCATCGATTATTTGACTGAACTAAGCAAAAAGTTACCTTCCAGAATATTCCTCTAGCAGGGACAATAATACATCCAGACCTGACTGCAAACATAACAGAAAAGTAAAACCCAAAGTAAATAAAAAATTGATTCAGATCTTAAGCATAATATTTTAAAGGTCAATCTTATATAAAGTATGACAATAAAAACATTACTGGCCTGGACAAACAAAAATAACCAACGGAAAATACAATACATCAAGAACAAACAATTTCCATTGTAAGTTAAACGTTTTTTTGTTAAAACAGGTAAAAAAGGGAGAGAGCTAGTGATTAATAATAAGGGAAAAGATAATGTTTGATCAAATTTATTCCAGTTTTGATCTACTGGTTTTTAAAAAACAGTAGACTTACCCAAGAAACAGGTGGTGTATTTGTAAGAGGAAACTAAATAACAGCTTGAGTTACAATGGCTACAAAAGACATATTAAAAATGTATATTAATTTTTATTTGTGAAATTACATTTCCAAGGATTAACACAAATGAATTTGCTGAATTATTCTTCAAAGAAGCAGTGAAAGCAATACTATAAAACTTTTATTTGCAAGTTTTCTCTCTTTCATTTTTTTCAATTTCAATTAAACTAAACCAGTATTTTTTTTACTTAAGAATTTGAAAAAAAACCATCTATACCTGTAAACTCCTCCTGAACACTTTGCATCAGCTCTTTATTATTCATTCCTTCATGAACTGTAATTAGTCACTTGAATCATAAAAAGAGAGGGTCAGGATAAAGAGGCAATTGCAGTTTCAAATTTTCTTAAGAAGTCAAACAATTTAGAAAAATGTGCTGTGCTTTTCCCAATTAGGAGGCAAATTCTGGCTGACTTTTATCAGGCTTTATTTTCACAGAATGGTGGAGACTGACAGGAACCTCTGGAGATCATCTAGTCCAAGTCTCTTGCTTAAGGCCCTGATCAGTTAGCAAAATTGATGTCAGAGCTAAACCAAATAAAGCTTCAGGCAGGACAAGAGAAGTTTGATTGGAGGGAGGCTGCAGATTCTCTATCTTGGAGCCTTGCAGACTCAGTACAAAGATTATGGCCTATTGCTAATAATGGCTGTAGTGTATATGTATATGCAGCTACAAAATCCATGCTGGCTACTCCCAATTGCCTTGTCCTTCAATTACATGGAGGTTCTTTCTGGAAACACTTGCTCAATCACCCTCCAGGGGCCAGAGATGAGGCTGACCAGGCTGTAGTTCCCCCGGTGTCCTCCTACTTGCCCTTCTTGAAGACAGGAATGACATTCACTCTCTTCTACTGTTCAGGAACCTCCCCTGGTCTCCATAACCTTTCACAAAAAATTCTTCTTGCAGCTCTCCACAATTTCTTACCAGATTTAACTCCAGATGGGTTTTGGCTTTTCTTCTCTATCCCTGAATGCTTGGACAGCATCTCTATATCCCTTGCAGTTCACCTGTCTTTGCTTCTATCTCTTGTATGCTTTGTTTTTATGTGCTTTTCCTTTTTTATGCTTCCCTTTTAAGCTTTGTCAGGGTGTCCTTGCTCATATTTGGAGCCACTGCCTACCTTTGCTTGATTTCCTGGACATCAAGAGAGAACATTCTGGAGCAGAAGGCAGCGATACTTGAAAACCAACTGATCCCTCTCCTCCTCCTCTTATCTCTATGGATGCATTGTACAGGGTTTCTCCAAGTAAATACATTAAGAGGCCACAGTCTGCTCTCCTGAAGTCTAGGGTTGATCCTGCTATTTCCCTTGCTTCCCCTGTGTGGGATCCTCCACCACTGCATGGCCACTGCAGCAAAGGCTGCCCGTGACCCTCGAATCCGCAATGAGTTCTTCCTTGGTTGTAAGTGTGGGGTCCAGTAGAGTGCTTGCCCACTGGCTCTGTGATCATCTTCATTAGCAAATTCTCATCAATGCACTCCAGTAACCCCCAGTTTGCTTGTATCCTGAGTTGACCTCCCAGACAGTATCCTAGCAGAGTTTTATTAGAATGTAAAATTTCAGCATTTAATCAACTGTATTAAAACAATCTGTTGAAGGTACTTGTTTCTGAATAATGAAAAAACACGCAAAATATATATTGCCATGAGGGTTTTTCTGCAGTCTTAATCAACAGTCCAGGTAATTTTATTTTGCAAAGTAAGCAGCAATTTAAGCAAACAGAAAAGGAATCAGGGTAGCAACAGACAGATAAAAAGATAGAAACTACTTCCCTTACTGTGAATTCTGGGTACATAAAATAAATGTATAAACAGGAAGGGGAAAACTATACTGTTTTTAAAGAAAGTGAATGAGTGAAAATTGAGCTAAAACCTGCTTACATTAAAGAATTCTTGAGTGAAAGCCTGGCTCAAGTGAAATCAAGAGAAGTCCTTGGTTGTTCTTATGAGGCACCTGGCAGCATTTTATTCATCTTTGTCAGATATGGATTTTGTTCCTTATTCTGCCAGACATGGCTGGGTAGCTGTAGGCAAGTTGCTCAAGAACAAGTTTGGAAACATGGTCACTTAATTTGCCAACCTTAGACTCTGGATTACAGTTTCAAAGCCTGTGCCTATACAATCTGAGAGAGGTCATGCACCCTTTTGGCTGCAAATGGCTCTTTGAAGGCTCAGCATGCCTGAAAATCGAGCAAGAGAAGTCACAACTGATCAAGTGCTTTGCACACTTGCCCTTCCTACCCTTCTCCAGATTGTTATAGCCATAAGATAGTAATGACATTATCCCAAAAACAGTGCTAAGTTAAACAAACATTTGTGGGTTGTACTGAAATTAGCGCAGTAAATTCAAAATGCAAACTGTTGTTGCACGTTCACATAGTAACTTTATTTCACTGTATATAACTTTATACTAACCTTTGCTGTTTTCTTTCAGCATCATCCTGTAGTTCCCAGGGAAGCAGTTACACTTAATCACAGCTTCTTGCCTGGGCAGAACGTGTTTGGCATCATAACTAATTGAGTTTAATGAAAAAAAAAATAAAAATTTTGTAGGCTCTTGTTATAGGCAGTTGGTCTTTGATGTTCCTTCCCTTTGTTCCAGTCACAAAACATTTGTTCTCCATGTAATTGGGAAAAGTTGGGATAATGTAATTAGGCTGACATCCTCTAGCTGGTGAGTTTTCTTCCTAATGGTAGTTCAGCTGGAAAAAAACGACACTGATTCTTTTATCTAGCAATGATTCTCTGCTAATCTGTTTAGCCTGGGCACACTAAGGAAGAACTCTGGTCTTTTCTCTTAATGAATTATTTGTAAATGGGGCTCCTCCTTGTGGGTGATGTTCGCAGCACAGGGCTGGACAGAGGCGGGCTGGTCCCTGCAGCTCCCCGGGTTTAGGCACAGCAAATCATTAACGATTGCTATGCAAAATGCATTTCAGTCATGTGCCAACACTTCAGACCGGAGGCTCATGTGCAAGTCCGAGGGGCGGTTGATGGTTACGAGCTCTGGAGGTGTTTTTGTGAAGAGCCAGACCAAGGCACTGCTGGAGGATGGTGCTCTTTGGAGACCAGCAGACCTTTATTCACAGCTGCTGTGTGAGAAAATAAGCAGCAGCCTATATCTGAAAGGCTGCAAGGTGCAATGACTGATACCACCAAGTTTGCCCATCACCTTTCAATTAATTTAAAATTAACTGAGAATAATTGAGGTGCTGTTGCTAACAGCATCAGGCTTGGCAACAGCAAGAACCCTGAGAGGAAACACTTTCCTGTGTCCTGAATTACTGCAAAATGGCCTGGACCCAATCTGCCCACAGTTTTATGTCATGATGCTTTTTCAGTCAAATATTCTTTTAGTAAAGCTGTAATAATGTGCTGTGTTTTCAATGTGAAGCTTTTTCTGTGCAGGTCTTCAGGAAAATAAGTCAATTTATTTGCTCTTTTTAATATGGAAAAAGAATATTCAACAGGCATGAAAGGAAATGAAAGTAAGAATTATAAAAGAAAGGTGTTCTTAAAATCAATCTATCAATAGTCTTATCAAGAAGAAATTAATCAGTTACTGTCTTTGTGTCATTGTCACAGAGGTAATGAGATCATAAACAGCTGAAGTACTTGCAGGATTTTATAAATGCATCTGGAAATTAGACTTCTTTAAGATGAAAGCTATTTTGAGCACACTGGGGATTAAGTTGTTTTAGTGGCAAGTTTTTTTGACTGCAAACTATGGGTTTCTTGTGCCTTTCTCATAAAAAAAACATTGTGTTGACTTTGGAGATGGTATCGAATATAGACAATGATGGAATGTGAGAGGAATGCTTTAGTAAATGTATAAATATGTTGTATGGATTTATTGGCAGTTGTATTCCTGTCTCAGTCAATAATCCAAACAAGGCTTTCCTGCAGAAACTAATGTCACTGTGTTGTAATCAATGCAAAGTTCTCTTCCTGAAAGACTGGCAGAAAGACACCTTTTAAAATTCAATATGCAAACTGTTCCTCAAAGGAAGAATAAACTAGCTTGAGCAGTTAGAAAAGAAATAATAAGATAAAGAACTGAAAAATACGTGAACTGACAGATCTGATATAGGAGAGAAGTTGATATTTGAGTGGATAAACATGAAATTATGATCTGCCTGCCCATCTCACCATCTAGAAGATGACCAGGCACTTCACAACAAGGTGTTTTTTTCTTCAAGTTTCCCCCCTGTAATTAGTCCTATATTTTATGAGAGCTTGATCCTGACATTTATGAGTTACTAATTCTAATTGTCCTAAACATAACAGAACTATTGGTGCTAAAATTTATCTGAGCTGCTCAGGCAAATAGCACAATCTGTAACCCAGATCTCGGCCTAGAAAGAAATATTACTCCCTTGTGATAGAGGCTGACTTTGGAAAGGGAATTTATTGAGACAACTATGACTGGGCAGAGGCACTGTTAAAACCTCTGGTAAAGGAGATACTGATGATTATCCTGGTCTTTTGCACTAAATGGACTTCTTACCTGAGCTATCTAAAAATTATTATGTTACTAAATATGATCAGCAAAAGTCAGTCTTTCTCTGAGTACCTCCTCAACTTCACCTGTAAGAAAGCCAAATTATTTGTTTATTTTACTGATAGGGACTAAATGTAAGGACAGAGAGATACAGCTGTGTAGGAAGCACTTTCTTTTGGTCCCTTATCTGTGTACCTTCTGAACATACTGAAACTCAGCCTCTCTATGGCAATGAAATTCACATCATTATTTTCTGAAACAAAAACTGTGTATGTCTGTGTGATGCCCAGTGTGCTGCCCTCTGGGTCCTTGGCTCCTGGAAGGAATGGGCCAAGCTACTAAAGTCATGGAGAAGCTGTGCTGTGACATTCACATTCTGCTTTGAATTTTTAAGAAGTGTCTGTGATGTTTGAATTTACTCAATGTGACTGCTGGAAAACACCATTTGAAGAGTATTTCTGCTTGTTATTTCTTGCATCTGTCATAATGCTTGGCCCAGCTACTAACGGGCTGCCTGGGAAAGTTTACCCAGCTTGCAGCCTGAGTGTGGATGTGCTCTGGCTGGCACAAGCCGAATGAGTCATGAATCAAGAATGCTTCTTTCCATATCCAGCTCAGTTTAATAGTTTGATATTGCTTGGCCTTTGCTTTTCAGCTGACATCAAAGAGTGTTAAAATAGTTGGGGTTTTGTCTCCAGGCATTTTCCTCAGTTTAAACTAGAATTCTCATGTATTTCAATTTCACAGAGCTGCAGATACAGTATTTTGTGCTCAGAGTTTTTTCTCGCATGGCACACATTGAGCAGCCGTGTTGTTCTCGAGTCCCTCCTTCTATAATTTGTCCTTTGCTGTTGTCACTTAAATGTACAAAAACTCTCTAAAAGATGCACTCTTTTTTATGTTTGAAATGATCTTTCTGAAGGGAATTATTGGAAACCTTGTTACTCAATATTGAATATAAATATCACCATTTTGCAAAGACACAAGGACCAAGGCTCTTTACAGGTGAGGCCTTAATTTTGTTAATCATTTTCTACCTCCTAGCAGCTTAGACATGCAACAGGTCTCACAAGCTGGCAGCTCTGATAGTTCCTGATAGTTCTTCTATCCTTCTAGACACATGATAAGTTTAAAACAAAATCTGAATTAATTTTTAATTTATAGTAGGGAAATCCTAGTAAGTGTAGCAGATAGGATGGAAGGGTGCCAATCTCCGAAAGTGTTTCTTTTTTCTATGGTGAAAACAGTTCCAAGAGAAAAAAAAATTAGTAAAGCAAAATAAAATAAAATAAAGTACAAAAGAATAACATAAGCTATGACAAGAAGTAAAGATGGGAGAAGGATGAAAAGTATGCCAAAATGAAAATTTCAAGCTTTGAAGTAGGAAATTTGTTTCAAACAGGCCATTTTTATAACCCAAAAAAACATTGGCTTGATGCACTAATATGCTCTAGAGTCATTTGATCTGTCAGCAATGTAGGCTTAATAATTTTAAATTATCAGTCAAAAAGGGAAGAACCTCTCAAGAAATTTTTTCTTCTGTTCTTATCTATACATTTAAAATGGGTGTTTTATTGCAGTCCACATCTATCCACTGAAGCTACTGTTAGCTTTTCTTAGTGTGCCACAGATTGGTCAAGCCCCAAGAGAAATCAGTTCACCAGTATGACACTTGGACATTCTTAACTATCACTGAAGCAGATGTTCTACAGATGCTCTTAGTGAGGATTCCATCAGGAATATTTTCTAATGCTTTATTTAAGGAGACATTTGTTTCCAGCAGTTTAAAGATAACATCATTAAAATGTTAAAAGGCTAGTACAAGGATTTGCCTATCCGAGTGTATTAATACTGTGGTTGTTGCATTTTCTGAAGTCTTGTATTGTATTAATTCACATTTTAGTGAATTGGACTCATGTTTCCTGCAGAATCAATCACTCCTTATTGTAGGGAGTCAGAATGAATTCTCTCTCACGTGTCCCTGCACATTCAGAGCTACTGCTCCACGGGGTTTCAGCACCACACAGGAGTACTGAGCAGATTCTCCATGACCCTGAGGGTACTCTGGGGTTTAGGTCTTATTCACAGTGCTCTCCTCACATCCCTTGTTAGCACCTGAAAGCTGTGCTGGATAGGGTAAAGGGACAGCCCTTGTTTGCCACACTCAGTAAAACTCTCACCACTGGCTTCTGCAGATTTCTCCTGGGACTTACCTTATCTCCCTGTGGGGACTCTACCATGTCTCTGGAGATACTGTCCAGTGAATGATTAGTCTCACTGGAAAAAAAATCCCTCTTATGTTGAGATGAAACATAATGGGCTTGTCCAAGTGTGCACATGGCACTGTGCCTGCCCGGGCCAGCAGTGCATGAGCAGTGAGGTGCACGAGTGACTCATCTGTCCTGTCAGTCACAGCAGGGTAAGAGCCCTGCCCAGACTCCAACAAGTCTTGGGAAAAGCCTACCCAGTCATTTTGGCAGAGATTTTATGTGGGTTCATTATCTAAACAGGCTAAAACCATCAGCAGAACCGTTATCTTCAAGTCCAACTGGCAGCAATCTCATAGTGAAAGGCAGGATGTGACAGTGCTACTGCTGCTCAGAAGTTGACCAGCATAATAATTTTCCATTGGAAAGTGCTAATTTATCAAATTGTAGGTTGGAAAATTACAACTTCAATAAATTTAAAGCCTCTTTAAAAATGCCTAGAAACTGCTCCCATATCCTACTTCAACTTTCAAGAGGTTTTAAGAAACTAATTTAGAATTTGAAGTTAAGTTGCAGTAAAATTAAAGCCAAATTGAAACAAGATTTGATCATAAAAAGCAAAAAATTACAAGTCCAATCAAAAGTTATTCTTTTGCAGGCTGCCATTATTTAGGCATACTTCAGATTCTGACTTTTGTTCTTATTTTTAATGGATACGATTATTTAGACATTTCAATATTTTTATGGAAAAGGAAATAATTTTCAACTTGCTTCTAACCGGCCACTTTGTTGCATGAATTTGGACAAGTCACCCAAAATGTCCATCTTACAAAATGAGATAATTATGTATTTTCAGCTGAAAACAGATGATTAGATCTTGACTCACTGGTGAGGCAGTGACAAAATGCCTGGCATTTTGATGGTGTCACAATTTTAATGTCTCTAAGTAAAATGTTTTCCTACAGTTTTTACATCCTTAAGATGTGTTTCTATACCTATATAATTATACCTAGAAGTCATGTTCTTTCAGTTCCCTCTAGATGTTGCTTGTTTTGTCAGTTCAATGAGAAAAATAAGTTTGAGAGTATTCTTGCTCTACAGTGGCAAGGTGACAACAGCACTTCTGAGCTGCAAGATGATGCTTTGGTGCAGCTATTTGCTCAGAAAGCTGGGTCTTTCCGGGTACTTTCCCATTTTTAACTTTTTGGCTTCATGGACTTTTTGGTTTCATGGTTCAATGGTCTTCATTTTCCCTTCCATTATCCAGTTTCCCTCCCCTGGTCCAGAAATGGATGTCAAATATCCCCAGTCTTCAGAACTACTCATGTTTCTCTCAATTTCTCTTCTCCAATCTTTGTCTTTTGCCTAAATAGAACCTGAAATTGCATTCTGGCAGAGATACATAAGTATGAAAATTTACACGGAAGCATGAACAAACCTGGCAGCGCAGTGGCTATGTGTATCAAGAGCTGCAGAGCTGGTTATCAGCTTCCTCCTGTTCCTTGTGGGAAGTAGTCAAATATACTCCCTGCTTATTAGGTAATAGGTGATATTGAAAAGTTGTGGCAGTCAGGTGAATTCCTTGGTGACTAAAAAAAGGGAAACACTGCACACATTTTTAAAAAGGGAAGGCAGGAGGGCTCTGGACACTACTGGGCTGTTAGTCTTGTCTCTGTGCCTGGGAAGATCATTTAACAGATCCTCCTGGAAGCTCTGCTAAGGCAGATGGAGGACAAAGAGGTGATTTGAGACATCTGGCATGGCTTCACCAAGGGATAGGTCCTGCTTGACTAAAATAGTGGCCTTCTGTGATGGAGTGACTACATCAGGGAATAAGGGAATGGCTACGGATCTCATCTATCTGGATTTATGTAAGGTCTTTGTCATGGACCCAAAAAACATCCTTCTCTCTAAATTGGAGACAGATGGATTCATTATGTGGACCATTTGATGGTTGAGGGATTGGCTGTATGGTCACATCCAGAGGGTCGTGGTCGATGGCTCAGTCTTCCAATACAGATCAGTGATGAATGGTGGCCCTCGAGAGTCCATATTGGGACCAGCATATTTAATGTCTTCATGACATAAACAGTGAGATCAAGTGCACTCTCAGCAAGTTTGCCAAACAGAGTGGTGCACTTGACACATATGAGGGACAAGATACCATCCAGAGGGATCTGGAGAAGTTCAAGAATTGGGCCCATGGGAATCTCATGATGTTCAACAAGGCCAAATGCAAGGTCTTGCACCTGATTTGGAGCAACTCTTAGTATCAACATAGGCTGTGGATGAAGGGATTGCAAGCAGCCCTGCTGAGAAGGATTTGGGTTGCTGGTGGATGGGAAGCTGGTCATGAGCCAGCAATGTGCACTCACAGACCAGCGAAATGGCTCCTGGCTGCACCAAAAGAGTTATGGCTAGCAGGTCAAAGGAGGTGATTCTATCCATCTACTCTGCTCTGGTGAGACCCCACCTGGAGTGCTGCATCCAGATGAGGGGTTCCTAGAACAAGGAAGACATGGACCAGTTGGAGCAAGTCCAGAGGAGTGTCACAAACGTGCTAAGAGGGCCTCTCACTATTTAGGAAATAAGGTGATTCACCTACATTTCATAACAGCAAGATATCTAAGTCACCTTTCCAAACAGCTCTTGACTACCATGTGGGCATCTGGCCCCTAAAGTCTAGAACAAGCTGTACTCAGCCATGACAACTCCCACTGGTGTAAGTGTGGGGGTGGGGGTGGCAGGGGGAGAACGTGCTGCCACTGTGCCTACAGCATTTAAGATTGACTTTGACTGGAGTTTGTGGGAGAAGAGACTTCATTCCTTTTGGAAATTTAGCGGCCCTTGGAAAGAAATCTGTTGGACATTTGATTGTTGATTTTTAGAGCTAGAAGAAACAAAACTGAGTTAATTTAATTGCAGCTCATTTACCTGGGTAGAATTTCTCCCACAAGCAGCACACTCCAGTAATGTGTATCACAGAATTCTACAGACTTGGTTGTAAAGCAGCATATGCAAAACCCCTCAAAATGAATAAAGCATCATAAAGTCACTATAGTGCAGCCCAAAAGGATCTGAGATAATCTGAAGTTACCACTGTCTTGTGACATGGATTTAGGTCCTCCCTCCTGTAAATGATGCTTGGACAACTGTTTAGTCGAAGTGGCTATCTGGTGCCTTTTATTTTCCCAGGGAAATAACTATTTTTTCCCCTGTCTTTCACCACTAGCTTATTGTTGGAGTTCCTCCTGTGACATACCTGCCAGCTTGAGGCGAAGCTGTGATCATGGAATGGCTAAGGGAGCTGGGGTTCTTTAATCTGGAGAAACATGAAAGGAGTTTGTAGGCAGGCGAGCTTGGTCTCTTCTCCAGGTAACAATTGGCAAGATAAGAGGAAACGGCCTCAAGTTTCATCAGGGAAAAATAATTACTCACTGAAAGGGTTGTCCAGCATTGGAACAGACTGTCCTGGAAGTGGTGGAATCACCATCCCTGAAAATGTTCAAAAAACGTGTAGACATGGTGCTTAGGGACACGGTTTAGTGGTGGACCTGACAGTGCTGGGTTCACACTTGGACTCAATGATCTTACAGGTCTTTTCCTGTAATTCTACCTTAGTAATTCTATGGTTCTGTGATTCTGTGTCAGGAGAGGCAAAGCTATGAGCCCTGTCCCTTGCCTTGAAGAGAGCTCAGCCAGGGCTAGGAAACGAGAAGCCAGGCAGGGGGCAGCACCTGATCAGCCAGTGGCCTCGCTCCGGCCCTTCTCCAGCCCTGTTCCAGCCCTGCTCCGATCCTTCTCCAGCCGTACTCCGGTCCCGCTCCGGCCGCAGTGAGTGCAGCCGCCTGGGAAGTTTTGCGAGCACAGCAAAGAAGTTTTGAATCTCTTTGATAAACTGCAGTAGATTCTTGACAGCGGCGGATCAAAGTAGTGGCAGCCTCTTTGGTGAAGTTATTTATACAGATATCAAAATGTTCTGCGGCAGGAAATTTCCTGCTGACTAATTGGTGTAGCATTCATGGCTAGAGAACTGCTAAAAAAGTAGTGGGGACAGTAAATGGAACATCCAACTGTAGATTTCTGTAGTATCGTGTCTTATCTGAAGTGCTGATTTCAGTTGAAGTAGATCAAAAAGTAGAAGTAGAAGTAGATCAAAAAGTAGATCAACTACTCCAGGTAAATGCTAATCAGACAGTTACTCATTCTCATATATATGTATAGGCTCTTTTTTCCTGGTGAATAGGCAGGGTTATTTATGTAGGGACACAAAGACCTGCAGATTGTAGTGGGAATTTGAATAGCAGAACACCTCTACAGTCATTTTCTTCCTCAGCTGACATTGGAAGTCACAGATAAAGGTATGAATTGCAAAATTAATTGAATTAGTTCCTGCACCTCCTATAATGGATACTATACAAAAGAAAACAGTGGCAGTTCCTTTTTAGACCATGAGTACTTAAAAATGAGCATCTGACAGTCAGTATCACCAATCCCAGGAACCTTTGTAGAGTTAAGCCTGTGCAAAATAATTAATATCTGGCATATGTAGTTTATTCTTTCTTTTGTGTGAGCAGTGAAATGTTTGTGAGATTTTTAGTCCTTGAGAATGTCAGGCTTTGATTGCCTCCACCCGCCATACATGGCACTGTCTATCACTGGGCAAGGCACAGCTCTAAGGCTCCTGCTCTCCCTACTGGTGAGTCAGAAGATAGGACACGCCTTCTACAGCCTTTTTACCAGGGCAAAGTTAGATACTCTGCAACTACCTGCATCTTCCTTGCAGAGCGACTGTGGCAGACCCAAGCACTGGCTAGAGACCTAGTCTCATACCCAGGTGAGCTCTCCACCCGCCCTTGCCAGCCCCTGGGGCTTTAGGCACATCTTTATCCATCTGACTGCCAGGTGTCCAGGTTGCTGCCTGCACTGTTAAAGCAATTGTCTGCTGCAGAATGGTCTGCATTGTGCCAAAAGGAATAGAGGTCAGCTGCAGTCTCCATCTTTGTATGGAGTGTTGTGGTTCTGGTCTGCCCCATGGAGATCTTCAGAAGAGGATATGGGGGATTCCTGGGAAAGCAGGATAGGCTGTTAGGCTGATGTCAATGAGGCTGCAGCAAGGACAGTGCTGGTGCTCTCCAGCAGTTTTTTAAGGTGATGGCCCTGTGCCCACTAATTTTTCTCTTTGTGTTAGCACACTGAGATTCATAATGCAGTACACAATTATTTCCTAACTGATCCCTCAGCCAGGGTTGAACAACAGAGACCATCCTTTCCACAGCCCATTCGAGTGGAGAGGAGGTTTGTCTTTCCTTAAAATTGGAATAAGAATTTGTCCCTGAGGGTTATATTCAGAAATTAATTCAGACAGACTGGAGGTATCTGGTCCAAAGTAATTTAGTACTTACTTTTCCTAGACAATTCCCTTGAGCTCTTATGCTGCCTGCTGAGATATTCTTAGTCCAGGTCAGCAGGTACAGGGCTTCCCTCACAGTCAGGTCAGATTAGGGGAATTAGAGTGGTGCTGAGTTCACTGAGGCACCCAGTCGAGAAGATACAGAGTATACATTTTTGTGGCAAAGTACATGGCAGCAAAAAGTGCTGTCACGGCTGCTACCTTCTTCTCACTGCCACAGGTCTGTTTCTCCCTCAAATCTGTGGTTGCTTAGTATAAACAAGTCATAATCTCACAAGTGGGAGCCACAGTGTTATCCTTGTCAAGTGTTCTTACCCCAAACCATCACTAAATCCTCTAAGTCTTCTGACTCCTTTTCTCTCTGAAGTCTTACATCTCTCCCATACAATCCTGAAATGGGATACAGTTTTGACAGAACGACTTCTGTTCCTGAATCAATTTTCCTCCCCTGCTTTAGCAGTTATTGCAGCTTCCTGGGATCTGGCAGATATTTTGAGCTCTGGTCTCTTGCTTCCCTGAGGAGTACTCATCACAAGTCAAAGAGGTAAATAGTGGGTGCCACTTCAAAAGAAAACAGTGAATCTTGCTCTGTTCCTTGAAAGAAGCAATGTAAGTATCTTTCCTCTGAACGAGTCCTTGCTTTGAGTCCCCCAGGGGTTCAAGCACCTATCTGCAGTCCTGAATTAATCCCCTTAGGTCCTCAGACATGCAGTCTCCTTCCTCCACCTTGGTTTTTATTTAAAAAAAAGTTAGATGTCTATACACTTCATGGGAAGTGAGACATCCCTAAAGAAATAGCCAGGAACTCCCTACTCAGAGATGACTTTAGAGATGCCTGGCCCCATCCCGTGTGATGCATGGACATCCATTTTGTAACAGAGAATTCTGTGCCCTACTCAAAAAGTTCAGTATTGCCTAAATGCCTTACTTATATGGGTGCTCATGGTGGTTGTATTTTTGTTTGTTTTTGCTTGTTTTTTTTTTATAGATTGTCTATTTTAAACAGTTTGTTGGTTGTAGATCCAGTGTACAGCTGTTCTAAACATCTTACAGGTTTAAGCCAAGTGAAGCAAATTGTTTTGTGCCAGGGAGGCAATGACTCACTTTCTCTAGCCATCTCTAGCTTTTTAGTGCCCTCCAGTTAGCCCATACTCATATTCAAATAGGCAGAAAAATGTATTGCATTATCAAGAAATATCTCTTTCTAATCCTTTTCCTTGCATGGATTTGGAAGTGTGCACACTAGCAGGGAGAGCAGGTGGAGTGGGGTCCTAAGCATTGTTATGACTTACTCGGGGCTGAAATTTTTGTACATTACATGCTTTTCTATTCCAGTAATGGGGAATGGTGAAACTCTCAGACAGAATTTTTTTCTGTCCGAGTTAACAAGCTACAGTACTTAGAAGTAATGTAAGGATTTGTAAGAGCAAATTCTTGTACCACTCTCTGCAAAATTAAATTGATTCAAGCAGCTTACTCTGCATGATTAGGATCTTAAAATTCAAATGTATGAGCTTCATTTTTTCACATATGTTCCAGGTTGACAAAATGCATAAATACACAGCAAATTGCAATCATGTTTGTTTTCACATTCAGTCTTAATTAGGACAAGACCACTGTGATGCATTTGAAAGGTTCTTGGGACCCATTTTAATGACATTCTTTTGTCTGTTTTTTTCCATGCAAATTTTTGCTGACATACTCATGGAAAAGATAATTAGCAATATACAAATAGACTCCTCAGAAAGCAAACTTGTCTTTGTTACTTATTAAAACAAACAAACAAACACACACAAACACATGGTTCTTATTCAGGCATGACAATTTTTTAGCTAATAGGTATGTAAGTGAACAACTGAAGTAAAAGGTTTGATCTCTCTTTCTGAGTTCTTACTAAGAAGTGGCACATGAATTTAGACAAAAAACCCAAGGGAGGATTCTTCCCCTGCTATGAAATTGCTTGCTAGAAGAAGACTGGAACTTCCCACCTACAGTTGCTAATGTGGAACAATCCTAACTTAGCTGTGGTAGTGTCTCCATTGAACAGTAGGTACACACTTCCCCACGCCTGTTTGCCCAGAGGAATGTCATCAGCCATTGACCAACATGGGTCTATCCACATTTCTAAAGTGGTCACACACTTAATACACAATGATGCTGTGCATTAAAGCAAACAAAAAAAGCATGTATGTCAGTGTGAGTTGAAACCGTTTAGGAAGAGTGAACTGCTTTCACCATGTTCTGTACAGTTCTTTACCTGTACAATGGAGTAAGCTGCCAGATTATCTTGTGCTCCATGTTTTATTGCCAACCTAAGGTATTAATGTATGGCTTTTCTTGGCCCTCTTTAAGAGAATTTACAGAATGTATGTTTTTTCCTGAGCATGTACCAGAGGATGTTTCCATTCCAGAGAACAGTACAGTTCCACGTCCCTCTTTTCAAGATCTTTTTCTTTATTGATCAGTGCAAGAATCTCTAGAATAATTCCTTGCAACCATGATTGTTGTATCTTCCCAGTACATTTACATATTGGACTATTACTTAGGTAGAAGTTAAACACTTCATCGTAAACTACTCACCAGCAGATCAGTTTTATTTTTCTCAATTAATCTTGCGTCCAGGACTGTATGATTGGCTCTTCTTCCCTTGTTGCTGCTGAAACATTGTGCTGTCTTGCAGGGTAACTCTTCTCATTAATTCTGGCCTCCTGTACTTACATATGCCACCCATCCAATACATCAGCCCTTGTCTCCAGGCCTTTGAAGAGTGCTTATAATGGAACCTACTCCATGATGTAAGGTGATAATTTGTGAAGGGTGGATCCTTTAAACTTCTTGTGAGCCATATAAGAGCCTTAACGGGATGGGTAGGAGGCCTCGTCTTAATTCCACTGAAATCAAAGGAAGGACTCCTGTTAACTTTAACAGGCCTTGGATCAGTGCCTGTGAGAAGCTGTTTTATAAATCCCAGCTTGCCTTGAGGAGTCTGATAATGCCTACAGTTCTTATAACTTACTAAAACATGTTTTGATACAAAGCCATTAACTTCATTTTTTTCTGGGACTGGTCAGAGGAATAAAATCATCCTGTTGAGCTAAAATTTGGGATCTTAGAGGTGCGAAGAAGAAACTGGTGGTAGGGGCAGTATTTTCTCTGATGTAGCCCTGTTTATTCGTGAAGAATGTAAATAGCTTTTTTTTCCCCAGGTCACAGCTGGCATCAAGAAGGTTACTACTCTCTTGCTTATAGCACCAAAACCTTCTTGCAAAATCATCTCTCTGTCTTTCAACAAATGCCTTCTCTTGCTTGTCTATAATGTAGCTATTGTATGACAGTGCAAGCATCTTCTTGTATAGTCCGCTTGCTTTGTATTCTATTGTTCATCCTATGAGAGACTATTTCCCTACTTATCACCTTCTGTTCCATCTCCATTTATGCTGGATATTTAAGTTTACAATGCAAGATCTGGGGGAAGTGACCATTTTGTGTTCTGTATATACATCCATGGTCTCCTGATCCACGCTGAGGACAACAACAATAATAATAAAAATTAAAACATGGTACTCTCAGTTTCTTGCTACTCTGCACACCGCCCCCTCCACCCAGCACTGCTCAGGTAAGAATGTCTCAGGTGGGTTTACTACTGCAAGACAGTTTATGGGATGGCTGTTTAAAGCCCCATATATCCCAAAAAAAGTAGTTAACTGGAAGGTGCCAGAAGGGTAAGGAAAGTTGACAGCAGAAAGAGAATGAACTGAAATGGTGTATCTGGCTATTTCTTTCCCA
>VYZS01067858.1:3684-20998 GCA_013400695.1 Neodrepanis coruscans | reverse complement strand
CACTCCCCGCTGCAACCCCCCACCGGTGCACGCCTCGGTTGTGGGCACAGCCCGACCAGCCCTGCGCCCCAGCCCCACCCCGGCTCGGAGCGGAGCCATGGCCGACCCCAGCCCGGGACCGGAATCGCGCCTCCCGCAGTCATTCTGGACGGCGCGATCACCGCCCGTGCTGGCCAGCAAAGCCGGGGCCACACAGCGCCGAAACTCTGCATCGAACCGGAGCTGCACCCCCAGCAGCAGTGCCCGCCGTCCACGCCGCCGGAGGTGGCGGTGGTGGGGGAAAGGGGCGACTGAAAAAAAAACAACCATGCGGGCATGGGGGCGGGCGGCCCCGGAGCAGAAAGCAGTCGCCAGGGCCGCCAGCGCAAGGCAGTCGCCGCACCGCGGCCCGATCGTTTTTAACTTTCATTTTTTACACCCACGACATCAGTCCGTGTTGAAACCAGCCATCAGATACTGGAACTAGCTGGTCCTGGGCTGATACAAGGGACCTGCTTTGTGTAAGAAGGGGATTTCAGCAGGGGTGGGTTGCCAGTCTGTAGAGGTCATGGAAGAGTGAGGCAGAGCCGGGAAATGTAACAAGGGAAGGAAGCTTATAATTTTTCCCATTGCTGGCTTTTTCTACCCTGCAGTCTTTCCAGCCTGACTTCTGTAAACTGCGTTCTTGTGGCCAGTAGAGTTATTCTGCCTTTGGATAACTAGCTAAACTTACCTGCTGGAGCTTCTGATGTCCACACCTACCTCCTCATTTAAAGAGGCAAAGAAGGGGGTCTGGATATAAGAAGGTACAGGGGAGTTAGACTGAAAGGAGCCATTCAGCACTTAACATAAAGCTAGGTGGAGTGACATGTTAAAGATAGACGTTATCACACCAGTTTGCACCAATTATCTCCCTGCTCCTGCATCCCGTTTTCCCAGGATGGCTGATGCTTCAGAGGAGTCCAGTTTGGGGGGAAGGGTTTTCTTCCCTGTCTGTGGGTTGACTTCAGTCTCCAATTTTGGATATTCTTTTCTCTGAGAAGACAGATCCAGCTGGTGGTGCATTGGCAAGCTCAGGGAACAGTTCTGTACAACTCGCATCTCATTCTATAGGAACTTTAGATATAGAAATGGCTATTGTCAGTACATAAAGCCTAAAGTCAAATCACCACTTAAGACATTTGCCACCCAATTTATCTACAAAGGCTGTGGAATACTGGCATCTCTCAACTGGCATCCCATCACGGATGTGGTCTGGATGCACTACTATTCTCCGATGTCCAGGATTTTATCAGCTCATGAATTTTAATTGCATCTCTGACTATTATGGTGATAATTTCATGTGAGGATGTAGATTGTTCTGAACTATCATGGCGTTCTTGCAGCAAGTTTTTTCTGCTGTTAGTGAGAAAGGACTGGAGAGTCTGTATAGATCACACCATAATTCAAATAATTATCTGATACTACTTTTAATCCTGCTTAAGGTTTGCTTCTTTATTCAATGTTACCTGATAGTGTAAATCCCATGAGTTAATGTGGCTTCATATATTCTATATTCTCCAGGCACTTTTCTCTCCCAGCTTTGCATTCCTATTTCTGCTCTCTTCCAGAAGATATTTGGTGCTAACCAACTATGATAGATATCTCTGAAGGCATGTTTCCTATTAACGTTTTATGATGGTATGTAAGGAAGGAAAAAGATGGAGTGCAGCAACATTTCTTCTGAAAGATTTCTCTGGCATACTGGTGGAGATAATGCTATTCTAGAGCACAGAACATAGGGACAAAAACCCCTATCATCGCTGAGTATTTTCTTCCTGGTGTATCTGAATGAGTGTGAGGGTTGGTTTTTTTTCCTGCTCTTTTTTAATCTTGCCTCCACTGTAGAGTAAAAGGTCATTTCAATTTAACTGCCTATGTTTCCTGTATTCATTTGGAACATTCCAGGACTATGAAAGTGCTTTCTGAGGACAGTCTGCATTGCTGATACTGGATTTCACCCACAGTTTTCTCCTGTTCTATCCAGGTTTCTCACTCTGAGGTTCTTCTTAGTCCACTTTTAGCTTGATTAATTTAAATCAGGATGTTGTCTCCATTTTCTACCACTTGTTCTTCTCAGTTTCCAGATCACTCATAATATACCTCAGTCCTAGAATAGATCCTGGTGTGACTAAGTTTTTGAGCTGGTCTCATGCTGAAGACTAGCTGTTCATTCTTTACTAACATTTTCAGTTTCATCAAATTTCTCATTTGTGACAGAACGTTCACTCCACAGATGCTGGTTTTCCAAGAATGTCTCTGAAAAAAGTGTTACCCAAAGGTCTAGATTATCAGCAGGTTACCTCTCAAAGCTGTTGCAGAGGTACCTTGAAAGAGGTCTGCTAAACAAAGGACCAACTCTTGCTCCAAAGTGAGAGCACTGACTTAATTGGTAGCTGTAAATTAATTATTTGTGTATAGTTTATGTAGTTGTAATTCCTTAAGCTCATAATTGTAACTCCAATCTGCGCGAGTGTAGGGATCAGGCCATTGAATGAGGGACTTGAGGAGCTTCTCTTCAGTGTGGTGTTTTATTCTTTCCTCATATCCATCATGGGTGAATCCAGTCATTTGTAGAAGGAGCTCACTGTGAAAGGTGTAACGTACACGGAGGAGACAAATTCCTCTTGATCATTAAGTCATGTTTAGAGGCTTTGAGTCTAGTCATGAGGAAGTCAAAGACCGATGCAATCCTCACCCATGGGAAGTGAAAAATAACATTGGGTGGTTATTGAAGATAATTATCTTTGCAGTCTTTCCCCTTGAAGAGTCTCTGATAGGCTAATTTCTTAGAGATAAAAATGAGCACCAAGGAGTTAGTAGAAGGCTGGTTTTGTGGGACACTTCACCCCTGAGAAATTGTTGTGGAAATGAGGTTTCTCCAGGACTTGTGAATGGTTGCCCCTGGTCTATCCCATTGCCCAATATTTAACTTTCCCTTCATTCTGGTGTTCATGGTTCTCTGCAGTACCCAACCTTACAATACTGCTGCTATTCTCTGCTCGCTGGCATGTGCTTCCCAGGTGCTCATACCCTCATACTTCTGAGGCTGACCCTGTGATGACAGCTGTCTGGCTGCCTATCAAAGGCTCCATTTAGAGTTAGCCTGAGAGCAGACAGAAAGCTGCAGTGTTAGACCCCGAAATTTGACACAGTGTGGCTTGCCTGCTTTTCAGTGGGTCCTTGACAGCCTTTCAGCTCATGTCTGTCAGCTCCCCTGCCAAACACACAAGTTCACTTCCATCTTGGAAGAACGGGAGAGAGAAGTGACATTTCACCAAGCAGTGGGCACACTGGGGGATGTAGGGAGATAAGGCAGGATCACAGAAGCAACTGAAATCCCCAGAGGATATTGCAATGCTGGTTGGACTGACAGGTTAAATGTATTGCTGGGACAGTATCCCTGTTCCTTCTGTCCGAGAGGACTGTGCAGTAAACACTCAATCCTAATGAATCTTGGCCTACATTGAGACCAATTCTGCCACAGGCCAGCACAAGGATGTTCATGGGGAAGTTTTTTCCAGCTTTCAACAGGAGCTACCAATAGAATGGCTTTTTAAATAAATAAATTCACTTAGCAAAGAGCACCAGTAAATGAACAGAAACACTGACATAGCCAAGGATGAAATATTAGCATTTTTCAAATCCGTTAAGTGAAGACAGCCCTTGGGCATTAGTTCAGGTCCTCCTGTTAGCCGGCTGTTTGCTAAGCACTAAGCTAAATGTACAGCCAAAACCTGTCAGCTTCTTCCTGGAGCTCAGGCAGGCGAAACTTGTCTTAGTTGACAAACCATGTCTGGTCTAAAAACCAAACTTTGCATTTCTTCCATCCCAAAGTGCTTATGACACATTAGTCCAGAGTACAGGTTTCAGGTAGTGCTGCAGTGGTTCAGACTACTACAGGCAGGAAAAGAGAACAGTGTTCTTCAAGCCCCACAAAAATGTTACTCAGGCAAGAGGAAACTGAGGTGTTTGAAGAGCTTGTTTGAAGAGCACCACTTCAGTGACTACAGATGATATCATGATGGACTGAAAGGGCTTCCTGTTGCACCTCAGCAGTGAGCAGCAGACTCAAACAGTCCTGGCTTGGAGAACCTCCCTGCAGAGTTATGAACTGCTTCTACCCATGGCTGAATTTACTGGAGAAGTCTTTTGTTCAAATGCTTATCTAGCCTTGATTGGTTCACCAGCTCTTGTGAATTGCAGCACAGGATGGCATGTCTGGAGGCTACTGTCAAGCAGAAGTTTTCTACTCTTCGATCTATGTCCTTGGGTAAGGTGAAAGTTGTATGGGGAGCCTTTTCTTTGAGGTTTCTTGTTTCCACCTGATTTCTACCAGTAAAGCTGTGCCAGTTGTATGTGTGAGTGGTAGTTTCAGCCCAGCACCCACTAGAGAAAATCCCTTGTGCAGAAGCCAAGTCTAGAGCTCTTGACCTGAAGAAAGAGGTGTCAATCCTCAGGAAATGGATATCAGAGTGGAATGAGCCTTCCCAAGGAATTTCTCTGTGCAGTCAGTGGGGAAACACTGGTGATTGACTACTATGTGACCCAAGCTCTTATCTTTAGGCCCTAGACCAGGGTACTGTCCCAGGCAAGTAAAGGAGCTCCAGGAGAGGGTGAGGGTTCTGGGGTATATGGGAGTGGATTGGTCCTTCTGAGGTAGCAGAAATTAATTAAGTCAATACATTAGGGTTAGGGACCAAAGGGCTATGAGGAGGGTGCCTGAGGCCAGGCAGTTTACAAGAGCAGGGAGAGGAAGTGCACAGTGCCTGTGGATGCGGTGCTAGGGAAACAGGTTGATATAGCGGTGGGGCAGTGACATGCTGTCATCCTGCAGCCAGTGAGGCAAAATTGCACCAAGGCGCTGTGTGCCCTGCCTGCTGGCCTCCCCACATCACTCTCCATTCCCTACTCACTCCTATACATGGCTGATGGAGGCATGCCTTTGTTTTATGCTGTGATCTGTGTCCTTTTTGCCAGGTACTGGGACTCTGCAGTACCTCTTGCCTGTTGGTAATGCCCAGACTATTAACTTTCTTATCTAGGGTGTATTGTCCATTTCCTTCCCCCGTTGTGTAACCACAGTCCCATTCTGCGGCCCTATTGCTCTGTTACGCATGCAGCAGTGGCCCTTGCAGTCTCTACTGAGAGGTTAATAAAGACCTACTGCCTGAGTTACCTTTAGCTTTTATACACCAAAAAATGCAAACAGCATGTAAGCAGCATTCATTACCTTGCACGCCTTCAGCTGCTTATTGGATACACACCCCCCTCCCTCCAGCATCTCTCTCTTTTTTTAATATGTTTTTTTTTAATTTGTTTTGATGAATGAGTGACAACTCTGACACCCGATTCGCTGAGATTAATAGAAACGACACAATATTTACGTCGCACCGACGAGCAATTATCCTGCCATCTATCTTTGAGATTATCTTTCTGATTGAAAACTACTCATCCGTGTAATCGGAATTATTTGGAATTAGAAGGGAATTTATGGCCCCTTTCACTCTCCCTCCTATTTGGCTCTGTCTCCATCCTTCTTCCCCTTCTTTAAGAGGGATCCTTTCTTCCTTCATTCCTTCCATCCTTCCTTCTTTCAGCATTGTGGATGGAAACGTGCTTTACTGTACAAAGCTTTGCTGTACAAGGACAGTTGTTTCTGAAGATGGGGGAGACTGGGCCACACTGTAGGCAAGCAGACACTCAGGACAGTGAGGATGCACTGAGCTTAGATAGCAGCTGAGGGATGAAAGGCTCTTCAGAAGAAGGCTGGTGTGGGAAGTGGACATGTGGAGTATGTAACATAGTGGAGGGCTCTGCAGGTGGTACTGCTGTGACAGAATAACTGGAGGCACCTCACTTATTTCCTTTCTTTTTTTCTGTTTTCCTATTCCTTCCTTATTACTCTGAAGATGCCTTTCACTGGCCCACTGCTTTGTAAATGTGCTCATTGTGCATTTACTTTATCTAAATGCTTGAATGAAAGTATTTTTCCAGGTTACTCTATGCAGGAGAAAGACCCTTGCTTGTGGGCATCTTCCTGCATGCTGTTGTTGCTGTTGGTGTGTCTGCTTCTTCAGCCTGCTGTCCTCCAATTTCTGATGGAGTATAACTGTCTTTTTCAATACTGGTGATCCCTAACACAGTGCTGTCTGTAGACAGCTTCTAGGAAATACTCCTGCTTATTTGTCATAGCTGTGAGGAGCTGATAGGTGGTATAGGACCCATATTGTGTTTTCTTACTGGGAAGAGCTCTGTTTTTTGGCATTTTTTTCAGAAACACTGGTGTTTCTCAAGTTTAATTGGTTTTCATTCTTTTGCTGGCCTGTGATGCAGAAGAAGCAACCAATTTTGTTGTTTCAGATCACCTGAGAAGTAGGAGACACAACTCTCCCTTTTTGGTGATTCCAAGACAGGACAGGAAAGTTTACATATGTTCTCTCTCTCCTCTGGAAGCCCATTTTTGAGCACAGTCCTTAATGAAGCATTTCCTACCTTTCCCTTCTCTGGGATGGAGAAGGAGTGGGACTATCCTACTACATCTGAAAAAAAAAATCTCTGCTGTAGGTCAGTTAGCACTGAGAACTACTCCTCTGTAGAATACTTCAAAAGCAGCACTTCATTTTTTCTGCAAGTGGTTGGGGCAGAAACAGGGAAGTGGATGTCAAGCAGTAGAGACATTTTAAATGGGTCTAGTAGCATCCATGTCCTTTGAGAACCAGTGTGGAAAGGTCCTTGGCCCAAATGAATCCTGCTGGAAAACAGAGAAGGGAAGCAATGTGGCTTTCTGAGTAAGTGTCATGTGCTAAATGAGAGTCTTGAGTGCTGGAAGAATTCAGCCTGAACTCAGTTGCAGATATATCAGCTAGCATACAAGCCAGGTTGCAAACATGTTTGATATGGAGAAACAGTGTAAACAGTTAATGACACAAGGAATTGGAAAAGGAAATGCTATGTGAGGTACAATTGCTCTGTCATCTCGAGAGATCTAGGTCCAGATGGGAATCCCAGATCCTTCTGCCCAGAAACACCCGATGTTGTTATTAATTAGTATGGAAATATTTTCCTTTCTTGAGAGAGGTCTGTTGTATTGCCAGTGGGATACTGGGGGGATGGGTATGTGCATGTGTAGGGCAGCCTATCAAGGAACTGTTAATTAGGTTACTTCCCACTGCTGTTGACATACTGGGGAAGGGGGTTGTTTGTGGGCCAAAATACAAAGGTAAGAGAAGCTGAAAGACTGGGATTGAGAATGGAAAGCATGAAGAAAAAAAGGAGTTAGGTAGAACAAAGCACACAGGCTGAAAGAGGTATGTGTAAAAAGACATTCCTAAGATTCCCAAAGCAGAAGATGAGAACAATGAGAAAACAGGATATGGTCAGAACCAAAGAGGAAACTCCTTTGAGACAGCAGCAGCATAGGTTAGACACAGCCACAAAAGGACTAACTGATCCTCTCCAGCCTTGTTACTGGTTTTGTTTTTCATACTTCCACAAATTTGGCACCAAAGCTTCCTCATGCCAGAGCAGTGATATTTTATGCCAACTGTCACTATGAAACAGGAGAGAATTTGGATAAGAAACTTCTTCATTTGTAGGTTACCTTCATTGGCTGGCTGGGTCTCTTACCTCCTTCCTTTGGAATGGAATCTTTACCAGCTTTGATGAATAATCATAAAAATGCTAATTAGAATCTTTGCTTGGTTTTCTATATAATACTTCAACCACTTACTACTTTTATCAAGGTCTTTTTGCAGTCTCTAGCTTTCTACTTCTGGTCATAGTGTGTTCAGCCCTGGGAGAGTCCAGATACAAAAAAACCAGCATAAAGCAAAAATGTAGCCCTGTATCTAAGCAGTAGGTGCTGCATTTACAGTTCTGAGAGAGTGCCAGAACAAGAAAGAGACAAGGAATGTGTGCGGCAGTATGGGTTAGAATAAGTGAAGGATCTATTCACAGAGGGGAAAGAAAACAGAGCAAGTGGGTTACCTAAAAATATCAATGCAGGCTCCAGGCTCCCTTGCAGAGGGAAGGAATCAGTGCAGTTATGATTATTCAGAGAAAGTGTTTTGGGTTTGTGAAGGGGGAGGAGTGGAGTGATAAGACAAAGACATACCATTGATACCTCATATGAGACCAGCACAATCCAGAGCTATTTATCCTGTGATCTGACTCTAGAGAATGTAGCTGTCTGCTGCATTTTCTTCCAAGAAACCTGTCTAGTAGGAAGTTGAATTCAGAACACACAGAGGATCTATCCACCCTCCTTGGAGTAATACAGCACAGAAGGAAAAAAACTATCCAGGTTGCAGCCTACCATCATCACTTCAAATCCTTGAGTTCCCTAAGAATTCTTAAGAGATCTAGAGTAAACAGAGGTGGTTTGAAACACACAAACTGGTAAAAAAGAGGAACTAACCTAGAAGGATAATTTGGCTTTCAGTTCCAGAGGTTTGTGCACGGTAATGAATATTTATCAGCATGTGAAAGGTTGCTGCTAGCCCATGCACATCTTGGAGGCCAAGGAAACTGTTGGCCCTAAATCTGCCAGCAATTACAGAATCCAGGAGCACTCACAAAGCCCTTTCTACCCTCTTCCTATGCAAGTCAGAGCAGGGTTGAAGTGGGATATGCTCATCAGCAAGGAAGGATATGGCAGCAAAAGGAGAGTGAAGAAGGAGGAAGCTGAGCACCGCACAGGTGAGGGCTCCTGATTCCATGTCCAGCTCTTTTTGGCCTTGTTTGGCTGTGGATGTTATTCACTTCTTTGGTTTGGGGATTTTTTGTTTATTTTTAAAGAAAATTAAATATGAATAATTTTGCTCCTTAGAAAAATGCCTTGTCCGCCTAACTTGAATTTATTGTTAGGCCTGCTTTTCTAAGGGAATACTGAGTATGTGACTGCACTGGGTAAGTTTGTGTAACTTTTGAATCTGTTGTCTAATTTCAAATGCATTTTGCACCCAGTTGGAAGTCTGAAATGTATTAAGTTGACACAAGTTTCATGAAGTAGGTAGCAGGTAGAGACCTTATTATTATACCTTAGGGAAAGATTGCAGAATGAGCTCACACTTATTAGAGTCCAGGAAATCCACAAGGACTGTCCAAATGCCCCAATTACAGAAGAGTTCAGTCGAGGCTCACATCTTACTGTGGGTGCATCAGTGGATCCATTGGTTGGTCAGTGCCTTTTTCAGATTCTCTAGTGAATAGTAAGGCGTGAACTTCATTCTTTCTGGACACTCTTAACAGTGCTAATTCATGTGAATTCCCTGGTATTTAATAAGAGGTGAGTAACAGTGGAGCCTCGGTATAATGCACAGTCAAATACAACTGAGAGAACTATTGGAAACAAGGCATCTTTGTTTCAGATAGAAGATTCTTAAAGGAGTTTAGTTGAAGTGCAAATATAAAATTGCTGGTGTCTGTACTGACTGTATCTTCGGACCTCTAACTTATGCATGCTCCAGTTTTCATCAAGCTCTTCGAGTACTAGTTTCACTGTGATTTTGGATCCCAGTATAGTCAAACTGGTACAGTTCTGGCATGAATATTACTTTGGTATAGCACATTTACTTCAACATAGCTTCTTTGGAGATGTAAACTAGATTAAGAGTGGTTATAGTTACATAACTTTGTTTGGTGCAATTCTTGTAAAATCATCCTGTGAAGTGTGATAGTTACATTTATACAAAAATGATGTGGACTGGGCCTCAGATTACGAAGTATTTTCAGTAACAATCATATTTGCATACTTATGTATGCATGGTATTTAATGTCAAAGGGCCCAGGTTCTGAATGTTGCTTATAATAATAATAATAACAACAATAACCTAAAAGGACTACGAGTCTGTCTAGGGAGTCACCATAGTGTGTCTGTAATTAGTTGAAGTAAAAATTATCATTTATGAGGCGTCTGGAAACACTAAGTCTCAGAGATGAGCTGTACCTAGGTAGTCATCTCTGTCATGGCACAACCTAAATGACATTTTTGTCCATGAACTTCCTTGATTTTTGCTTGCTTTGTCCCACTAAATAAAGGTAATGGCTGAATGGATTTTTTTTTTTCAGTCTTGCTATTACATGGACCACTGATGCTGTCTATGACTCAACAATGTTTGAAAGGACAACAGGTAACATTTTGCAAGCATAATGTAGCAATGCAGAAGCAGTTTTGCACAGACACACATTCTGAAAAAGGAGCTGAAACAAGAGTTTGCATTTATGGAGAACCTGGTGAGCAGTTCAGGGCAAGGAACTGCTTCCTAGTGGCTTTCGGTGGGAAGTCTTTTTTGCTTGTTTGCTCTTTGGTTATATTTTTCCAGAGTGAGTAATTCCTCCAAATTACTTCCACCAGTCAGAACAACAGTAGTTAACATAGCTTCCAAACAATTCCTCAAAACTAAACATTTTGTTAAATTTTCTAAGAGAACCACTGAAATTTAGGAATGTATTTTCTTGGCAAATTTGCTAATACATTTAAGAAATATTAAATGCCCCACAGCTACAACCAGTAATCCATCTCCCTCCAAATTAGAGCCTTGCTTTCTGCCTAGTGACCAGTGAGAAAGTGAAAAATATTAACTTTTAAAACTTAACTTAAAAAAAAAAAAAACTTTTTAAAAAAACATGTTTTCTTTGAAAACTCAAGAAGGAGACATGAAAACATTTCTACAGGCTATATGTTTTCAAACATACCATTTCCACAAATTTAAAAATGTGAATTGTGCCATCTGATAATGTGGCAAGAAGAAATTCTTTGGGAGAATGGTGCATATATAACACAACAACTTTGGAGAACAGGCTTCCAAAAAGAAGGCAGTCTGTCCTGAAAGTTTCCATGGGGTTTCAGCATGAATCCTAGGATGGCATGGCAAGGCATGTGATGTATTCAAGAGAGAGAGGTTCTGTTCTTGTCTACATAAGGTGTATTTACAGGGCATGGAAGAGCAGCATGCAATGCAAACTCCGCTTAGATACAATCTCATGCTGATCTGCATTTGGATTAATATAACATGGATCTCATCTGGATATAAAGTCCATATGAATGAGGCTATCTTTCTGCTAAAAGCCAAACCAGCTCATTCAGAGAATGCTCAAGTAGCCCTGTATAGCTTTGTTTTGATAATGTACCCTTATTTGCTGTGTGGCATAAAAATGGGACTTCTCCTGGAATTCTTGTTACCTGGCTGCAAACTGCTCTGATACTTCTGCCCTGCCTTGAAAACACACGGCGAACTGGATCCAATACTTCTGCCACATTGAGCTTATTGTTGCACAGAAGTGATAAAAGAAGGTTGCAATTTCATGGTGGGCTGGTTTTTTTCCAAGGTTGTAAGCACAGGACAGTTTTGTGGTATAGGATGTGTCAGGGAAGAAGCCACTGTGATCGCTTTAGATCTTCCTCTCTTTAGATCTTCCTCACTGTGGAGTCGCAGCCAGTTCATGTATGAGTGAGTGTGTGTGAGGCCATGCCTGTGACACATTCCTTGAGAGAGAACAGAAGAGGAGCTGGGCCTCACCTCCTAACAGCAGCAAGGCCCTAGGCAGAAGCAATGGAAAGGACTGGTTATTCCAGGTGAGGACACATCCAGGTGTGGCAAGAGCAGAAACTAAAGCAGCGGCAAGGGACTGAGCAACCAAATGCTTGCACCTGGAACACGAGCTCGACAGAAATCTTCCTCAAGCAGCTATTTCCAAGGGCCTTTGGGTAAATCCACTTGAAGTTAAGAATTTGAGAGCTGTTTTATTCCCCTCCTCACTGTTAAGGCTTGGTGAATATGAAATCTTTTTACAGAGGGTAGGAGGGGAGTGGGGAGGAGGAGAGAAGTATTGAGGACAATATAGTTAACTATAGATTGTGTTATACCTGTTCTCCAGCTCATGTTCCAGCAGCTTTGAATACCTGTGATGAACTGCAGGACATCTTTGTGCCCAGAAGTAGCCCATAGCACTTCCAGCAGCACAGAAGGGGAGGAGGGGAGGAGAGCAGGCCACAGAGGCATTGCAAGGGGGAAAGCTCTCTATGGCATATGCCAAGACTGTCAGCAGAAAAACTGTTGGGATTTTGGCTCTTTCTCAGACTTGGAGGCTGTTGGCTGGTAGCACGTGGCTCTGTCTGGCTGTGGGGACAGTTGTGGTGTGCTTGCCTGAGCACCTGGCACTTTATCTTGGCACTCCTTGACACTGTCACCTCTCTGCTGGGACCATGTGTGTAGCCCTTCCTTTACGTTCTCTCAGCACAAAGCATCCTCAAAACAAATCCTGAGTGACTGGAACAAGCAGTAAAACTCCACAGATGCACAGACTTCCCCTGAAGCATGCCCACTTTTTGTGTGCTATAGCCTTGCTCCTTCATCTAAGGATGAGCTCAGTGCTCAGGAGGAGGAGCTGAGTTTCTGACTGCCTGAAAAGCAGAAGAAGGGAATGCAAAATCATTTTGCAAAATGCTTCTTTCTTGCATACATATGGGTAACGACTTTTAAAGAAAAGGTTCTTTTTCCCTTCCCTCTCTTCACTCTCTTGAAGAGGAAATGCTCTAAATTTTGAGGTACTCCAGGCTGTGGGGTAGGAAGGATCCAGGTTGGGAGAGCTCTCACAGGTGACTGGTAATACTGAGGTAAAGGACTTGAGGTGATGGAGTGAGGAGGCAAAGGAGACTGCAGGAGAATGGCATTGAAGAGGGAGAAACCACCTCACTTATTGCTAAGATGAAGCTGAGCCAAAGTTCAGCAGAACTTTCTATGGTTAGCCTAAAGAAAGAGACAATGGAAAGAGAGGTATTACCTGGTTTTGTGCCCATTCAAGACATTACAAGGGCTTACAGTTCTCTGCCAAGGGCCTGGCAGCCATAGAGTGGGCTCAGAAGTGGTTTTAGATGGCACGGAGCTGAGAGGCTTTAGTTGGAAACACAGATTCTAGTTCCCCTAGGGATGCAAGTGAACCTTGTCATAACTTTATGTGCTAGAGAGATTTCTGTGAAGGTAATGCTTATTCTGCCATTTCATGTTTGATTTACCTACAGCGTGGGAGTGATATTATGGTGGCAGATCTTCACGGCCAGAGAGGGAATTCAGGCAGGCATCTGCATACACATTACTGTGTCTTTGAAGGTCATGTGTGCCTTCAGGTACCTCCCAAGCACAATGGTTTAAATTCCTCATCAGTCAGGAGTTATAGGTAGGGTTTTGGTGTGATCTGTGTGGAAGAATAGTCTCTCCCTTAGTATCAAGATAGTTACTAGTGCTGTTCAAGGTTGCTTAGGTGGCCTGTCTTCTCCCTGTCTATCCCTGTGGCATATCCAGCCTGGCACAGGAACCCTGGCAAAATCAGCCAGAGATCACCTGGCCAGCAGTGCTTGCTTGCCTAGGTCTCAGGTGCAAAGGGATAGCTACTGAACAAAGCAGTTTTTTTTCTATCAGTTGTGGGATGTTGTGGTGGACTGACCTTGGCCAGCCACAAGCTGCAATTCCTTCAGGAAATATCAACTTGCTGCACTGTAGTCTCAGCAGAGGTGCTGGGGACTGTCTGCTCTGGCATCTGGAGTGTCTCCTCCCCTCCTTCTGATCTCACCTAGGTGTCTGTGGAGCTGTTTCTCACTCCTCACTGCCTGTGTAGTGTTTTCTGCTCTTTCTTAAACACTTTTTCCACCAGACACCACCATCTTGGCTGAGGGGCTCAGTCATGTCCTGTGGTGGGTTGGTTGGAGCCTGGTAGAACTGTGTCCAGCATGGGGCAGCCCCTGCCTCTCCTCACAAAGGCCACCATGCAGTCACCCCATAGCCAGCGCCTGATCACAGACACCTGATGTGGATACACTGAGTGACACTTGGCTGATGGTATTTTGACAGGGGTAAGAGCTGTACCTTCTCCCTCAGACCAGTGAGAGTCCCAACATTAGGCAGAAGTAAGGGCTTTTTCATTCACAGTTAACATGGCCGGGAGATGAGGCAGGATTGAGATCAACTGTGTTACTTTGGAGAGGGCTCATGAGAGACCTGCTGCAGAATTGGTCTTTCCTCACTTTTCAAGCTGCGGAACTTGTGTGGCATATCACATCACTTCCATGCAGAGGGCTTCTCCTGGAAAAGCTTATTCCTCCTCTGGGTGTCTGCAGACAGAACATTCCTTTCCTCTGAGGGACTTCATCAGTTATTTCCCTTCATTTTTATTTTTTTAAATATATCTTCTAAGCAAGCAAGACACACAAAGAATATGGAGGCTTTCCCTGGAGAGAAGAGAGAGCACTAATAGACCCCCTGACACACATATTTGGAAAATGGTGATCTTTCTGGGGAGCTGAGCTAACAGTCTGGCTGTAAGGAGTTTAGATCTGGAGCCAGACATCATGGTTAGGCCTGTCTGTGGTTACAATGTAGTTGTTTGGGTTTTGTAGAAGTTATCTGAAGGAATCTGAATTAAAACAAAACAAAACAAAACCAAACCCAAAAAACACCTGCAAAGAAACCCCAACAAAAAAACCCAAGTGAAAGCTGTTTCTGGAAGTCATGGTCTCTATTCGATCTGGCTCCAGAACTGGCTTAAATTTTGCTCTGTCCTCCTTCTCCAGCTATCAAAATTGCTACCAGATCTATTATGACAGCTTAATATGCTTCCCTCTCCCTCCCCACCATGGTCAAGGTCACTGAGAACATGAAACAGTATCTCCTGCCTGAAGCCGACCTTAGTAGGCTGCCGGGCTGCTTTGAGATTTGTCTGAGTGCACAGCTAATGCCCTGCCAGCACAGGTGTGGACTTGCTGGTGCTAAACAAGGACCTGAACAACAACAACAGTTGAAGAGTTTCTGTGAAGCATCCACAGCAAATTGAAACTGCAGAAGGTTCTTGCCCCAAATAATGAAATTGACAGCCAACACTGGAGAAATTTATTGTAGCATGCAGTTTGAAGATGATGGTGGTTTCCTGTGAGCAAATATTATGGTTTCATAATGTAGGCAGGAGTACATCAAAGAAATCTTTTCCTGCTTTTTTGATTTTTGCAGGGTGTAAGTACAGAAGCCCTTTTAGGCAAAAAATATGCATCAGTAGTGAAAGTATAGGAGGAATCTAAATGAAGCAAGGGTAGAAGGGACTGTGTTATCATACCGTATGTGATAGACTGACAAAGTTGTGTTTGATGTAATGCAGAATATGCTTGCAGGCTTTAGGTAAATTTTTACAGATTTTATTTCTGTGTGTACATATACAACTGAATGCTTGCTCTGGATAGCCTCTGAAAGCACTTTGGTATGTGTTTTGTGGCTCAAGCCAAGCTATTTTTCATTAGTGCATTGTTATTACTAGTGGACTTAGAAAAACAAAGGAGAGGAGCATTCTTCTGTGCTTGCTCTTGTTCTTAAAGCCTATGGCATAACCACTGCTTGAGCAGCCACAGATGGAACTTCTCCACAGTCTAATTCTACAAATAGCTATGCCAGGCGAAGACTTTTCTCTGCCTGCAGCTCTGAAAATGGAAGAGATTTGGGTGCTGCCTAGTCCAGAAAACTTCCTTAGTCCTTGCCTGATAAGTCTTACTTTTATCTTTTTAGAAAGTTTGCGGGTTCCCTTTTGCCAAGGAGTTATTAGAATCCTAATCTCCAGTTGGCAGGCAGCTGGAGGGTAGTAACACCTTTAGCTGGAATAGCTACATCTGTTAGGGGACGTCTGTTAAAATCTTAGTCATTTTCACCTTCCTTAAAAATAATAAAATATATAGGAACTAAAGAAGGAGAAAAATTTACAAGAGTATTAAAGAAGCAGCATGACTTCCCCTGCTGATGACAGAGACTTGACACAGCAACATGGTATGCAACATCTTGAAAGGTACATGAAAAAAATGGATGCAAACATATGAACTTTGGGTTCAGTGTGTGCAAAAAAAGTGCCCTGCTGTGGATATTGTTTGCACAGAAAAAGAACATTGAAACAATATGAAGTTTGCATTAAAAATCAAATTAGGAAATAAAACAGCTAAACTCCTAGCAATAATATCAGCATTTCCATTTGACCTTTACTGTTTTTCAGAGTATCTGCTCTGTATCAAAATGCATAGTATATGTAACTACCTATTAAATCAGATCTGAGAGTCATACTATGTGTGCCAAGCATCCAGAAGAGAGTTGCTACTTAAACTTCTTCATTCTTTTATCTTTTATTTCTTATCTTGTTATTTTCACAGTCTTGGAAAAGTAGGAGGGTTTTCTTGATGTTCATTTCCTTTATGTAAAAAAAGTTATAATTTAAAGTATCTTTTTGGTATTTAAATAGTCCCTGTTTGAAATTTGTGCAATTCACACCTCACTAAAACCAGCAGGGCACTAACACAGCTTTTCAGTAATGTTGGGTTTGTGAAGCTCTTTCAAAGTAGTGTGAGTCTGATGAAGAAAGTTTTTGTTGTGTGTTACAATTATTCTTCATAGTTTGTGGCTAGCCTTGGAAACTGCAGAGCTGACTTTATCTTTTAATACTTAAATTCATACACGCATTTCATGATCTAAATTATCTAAAAGCAGCAGTGATTCTGAGCTCTAAACTTAGGACATGTAAATCAATGTGCACCAAAGCATATTGAGGCTCACAGGAGAAGGGACAAAGATTATCTCTGTGGTTTAATGTGTGGGTTAGGGGAATTAGAAGACTCCATTGATTAGAACAGTTTTCAAGCTTCAACTTTTTTTACTTTTTCTCCATCTAAAAAAGGTATCTGAATTTTTGTTGGTTTTTGTTATTAAAAGGAAAGTATATTTTTCATTCCCCTATAATAGCTTGTGTGCAGCTGAGTGAATTCTGCTCAGATTTGTATGTGAAAGGCTCAAACTGTGTTTGAAGAAAATTAAGCACTGATATTTTATCCTCTGCCATAGACTTGAGAATCTGAGACTGAAATACAGGTATATGATGAAAGTGGCCCTAGCAAGAAGCATTTAAAAAATGCCTTTCCAAACAAGTAGAAAATACTGTAAAGCTGCACTTGCACTTTTACACTGTCTCGTACTTTCGTGCCTCAAGAAAAGAGTTGAGCCTTTACAGAGTCTACAAGTCATTATTGTTGATTTTTTNACCAGATCATGGGCTTTCCCACAGTGGCATCAGTTTTGCCTATAACAATGTAATGGGGCAAGGGTGATCCTGTTTTATACAACACAAGGCTTGATAAAGTATTTGAAGAACTTTAGATGCCAGCAATATGTAACAGCAAAGAGCAGTCTGATAGTGGTAAGACATTCAGGCTCTATGTGACTATGCCTTTCTTAAAGTGGAGTTTTTCGAAAGAGACTGTTGCATTTAGGTGCCCCTG
>VYZS01067857.1:7975-28711 GCA_013400695.1 Neodrepanis coruscans | reverse complement strand
TTAGTTTTCTTTAGAAACATGCTCATTTGAATTAGAAAGGGATTCAAATAAATGGTTTTCCTTAAGACTATGGAGTGTGACTTGTGCTTTAAAAGCAGAGATGAATTCTAATGTTTTGTTCAGTATTTAAGTTTCTTTTTATCAGAAAATCCTTTTTCTTTGGTGCAGTCAGCTGCGATATTTGACATGGCTCATAACTTCAAAATGTTTTGGTTGGGTCATGGAAGGCTTGCTGCTATGTAGTAGGGTACATATACAAAAAAGCAACATCTGCATAAAATGAGAGAATGACTATGCTTGACTTTGGTTTTGTTTGATTTTTACATTTGCAAAACATAGAAGACTTTATACCTTGTGGAAAAATATATACTATATTTTTATTATTACAGAAACTGGTAGTATGGTAATAAATGTTTAATTTGTTCAACTTACATTTCTAAACATACTACTGCCATTCTATGCGAAGTTCATTTACTTATCAAGCAAATCCCCAGAAAAAGCAAAAAAGTACGGATATTATATATATATGTGTATAAATAATCTCATAGTAAGATAATAGTCTGCACCTTTTATTCTTCATAGCATGGCTTTATATTTTTACAGTTTATTGTTAGTAATTAAATCTTATTCATCTAGACACACAAATGACTTCTCTTTTTCTAGAGCTGATGCCCCTCTCAGTGGGTGTCACTTCACAAATTAAGTCTAACTCATGTGAGGCTGCTATCAGCTCAACATTTTCATAGATAAGAGATATGTTGGAGATCAGGGCCATTCTACTCCTGGAGATGCCCACCAGTGTGGTTAGAATGTACAAGACTTTTCCTGCCATGAGAAAGTTCTATTCCATTAATAATAATATCATGCTATTCCTTAATTAGTATTCTAATCAAATGTAAATAATTCCACAAAATTAACCATTTAAAGTATTCAATATGTTTATCCTTATTATAGACTTCAAAATAAATTAGATTTCAACAGGATCTAATCTGCCACAATCAAAACTAATTTTAAGAAGTCCATTCTACCCATATCTGAACAATATTTTTTCCATCATGCATTAAACCCAGTAGTAAATACTGCCTTACAGAACCACTTGATGGTGCTGTCACTCTTTTACTTTGAGAAGTCAATTTAGATCTCATGCCTCTTGTATAATAATAATCTAAACTAAAGAGTGAAGGAGGAGGAATTGTCAGCAACAATATTAGTTTTGCTTTTTTTTCTTTCTTACAAGGAAAAGGTTACATGTTAAGAAAGAAATATGTAAACGTGTGATTTTTAAAATTTTTATTGTGAGAATGTAAGAAGGCATACCCTGGATATAGAGATGATACATACTTATAAAAAAGGAATCTATTCTGAGGAAGATGCTGTTATTTTTAAGGATCCTGATGTTATTTCTGCATAATGAATGATAAATATAAGAGGGTTGTTTTTCTGAGATGGGACTGATTCAATGCTAACATTATTGAATTATAGAAATGTGCATGCTGAACCTGGATGCACATTCTGTTACTGGTAGCAAAGTGCAGTTTGTTTGGATGGGGTTTGTTTGTTTTCCAAAACAGTGGAAAGATGGTACTATTCAAGAGCTAGTCTTATTCCAAGCATGTGACTCTGAGAATGTTCTCTCTGTTGTTAATGTATCAGTTTTGTTAGGAATCATGTAAAACTTTCTGTGAATACTTTTGTTGGGTTTAGAATTAATGAGTGAAATTTCAGATATACAATGTATTTTCTGAACTAGTTGTTCCATGATGTCAAAACACACATTCTGTCTGCAGGCCACTGAATTTCATATATATGTATAGCGTTGAACACAGAGCTGAAAAGTCAGTAAGGAAAAGAAAGGGTACAACCCTTTTTGAGTCAAGTTAGATATGTTCTATCCAGTTTAGTACACTTCATTCAGCCATTTACAACTCCTGGTTATTATATAAATGTATTCCTGTTGGAAACCAGCAATTTAGGCCCCCCCAAATTGGGGGAATAGTAGGGAAAAGCGTGACACAAGAGAATGGGAGAATAAAATAAAAGAACATAAAATTTGTAAATTTTGTATATACCTCACATTAAATGGAACTGGTTCTGCTTGTCTAAATTCCATAACATCTGTTGAATACCCCATAGCTGGACCTGTGTTTGACAGCTTAAAAGATGACTATGCAGGTGTATGCAAAAAGTGTAATTGGACAGATGAGTGACCACTCAGTCCATTGAGCAGGTTTGTAGTGCTGAGGTCTAACTGCTCGATGTGGACAATGATAACCTGAATTTTGCTACATTTGCCATTTTTATCTGTTCTTTTCCATGACAATCTTCACTGCATCTCTGGGAGTGATATCTGCTCTGGTTGATGTGTTGTGTATGACTTAAGAAGCAGCTGTGAATAAGAATTAAAATGAAAAATCTAACTTGAGTAAGCAAGAATATTTTTCCTAAAGAAATTTTTGCTTGTACCATGAAATACGCTATCTGGAACCATGAGGTGCTTCCCTGCTGGACAGCACTGTGGTTATGAATCCTCAAAGCACTAAAGTTATAGTTCTCTGTAGTTTCAGCATTACCCATCACAATACTGTTAGTGGAAGAAAGTGATAGTATTAGAGAACTGATAGTTTCACTACTACTCTTTCCCTTAGAGAACAGTAGGACTGAGGGGGTTGAGAGTGGAGATATGTGAGAAAATAAGGGGAAAACATTCAGTGAAGGTTTTCCTTCAATGTAACAAAATTAAACTGCTGTGTGGTTTATGTTGTAATTATAGTATAACTACTAAAAATCTCCCCTCAAAAATAACCCTGTAAATAAGATTCATTACAAGCATCTAAGTAATGTTTATACAATGCTTTCGACTGGTAGCTATTATATATTATAGCTGCGCTTTATAGGGAAAAAATGTGGACAAGAAGGTGCAAAATTCTTCAACTTAAATTTATTTTTGCCCTTGTGTTTCTTTCTGCTACTCAGTCTGCCCTGAAATATAAAGGAATATATTTTACTAATGTAACTGTAAAAATCTATGAGTTTAAACCTCAAGATAGGCCAGGACTGGCCAATATGCTATCATTCAGTAATAACAATATGTAAGGATATTTTGGGGTTTTTTTTTTCCAAAATCCTTGTATTTCTTGTTTAGTATTAGTTAGTTATATATATATTTTTTCCCATTGTGCTAATATGTGTTGATTGTCTAAGGTTTCCAGCAATAAGGCTCATTTGCTGTTCCTGAGCTCTTATACTTCATGGAGACTTTCCTTCTGTATGTGCAGACATTTCTGCTTGTTTCACCGGAAATGTAATCCTTACAGTTATTAATTTTGCTATGGTTTCAGAGCAGTGAACACATTTTTAAAGGTTTCCTTTACTGAAAGCCAAATTATATTATACTTGACGGGTTGTAAAAAATATGGTCTTCTTTCAGTAACACAGTTGAGCTTTTGACTCATCCAGACTGGTCCTCTGCCACACTTGATAGCCTTTTTGCACATTAGAATTTGCTTTGAGAAGAATGTTCTTGAATATCAATCAGCTCAGCTCTCTTGAGCCCCTTGGCCATTCAGCCTTATGGGACAGAGTCATACAGATCCCTGAGTGAGTCAGAGCTAGGAGGGGATCCCTGCTGGGCTTTTTCCTGATGAAAAAAACGAATTCTTTACAGATATGAAGGTCAAAGTGATGGTGGAATTTAAGATCCTGAGAGAAGCATGTAAGGCAAACAGTAAAATTAATCCTTATTTAACTAATCTTTAATTTAGCCCCTTCTCTTGACTTCCAAATCATTAATTATTAAAAAGGATGTAAAGAAGTATTTTTCCTAGTTGTGCTTTTATAGCCTTGTGTTAACAGGAAGGCATCTCATTTCTGTCACTAACTTCCTGTAGAGGTGCTCGTTAAGATACTCTAGACTATATATTTCTACTGCCGTATGAGTGATCCTTAGGATACTAAGAAATGTGTGTATGACCATTGCTTTCTCCTATGTGTGTCTTACAAGTATTAGTGACCAATTCCAATTTCACTTAGAAATAACAACAAAAAAAGGCTTCAGTTTCAGACTGCGCATCCTATTCTTGAACTGAAAGTGAAAAAGTAGGTTAGTATGAAAAGTTTGGGAAAAATAAGGTTCTAAAATTTCATTCAATAACTCTGCTGGTTGGTTTAAGCAGAAAAAATGATCTATTTTCAGTTTGCATCTTTATGATTCTTCAGTGACTTAATTGCCTATTCCTGATATAGGGTCTTAAGCCTTTTAGGTGCTTTTTTAAAATGTAATGTTAATTAAGTGTTGATATTTGTGCCTGAGCAGTTCCTTACACATATTTCAGAGGCCTGGACCTGTGGAACTTTTGAATAAAATTTAAAATAGAGATTACTTTTATCTATGTACTTAACCAAGCAACTGATTCAGCCTAAGTTTTCAGAGTGCAGCTGTAAATTCATTAGAAGTTGGAAAGAAGTATTAAAATAAACTTCAGCTTGTCTTATCTGTAGGCTGGTTGGTCTCAATTTGCTATGCCAGCATCTGTAATAGTTTAAACCCTTTCCAGTGTCTTCACCAGATTTATTGGAATGTCATTTGAAGTTATAAAAACTACTTGAGTATCTTTGGTGATTTCCTTTGAGTTTTTTTTCCTATTTTTTTCTCCTAAATTTATTAATAAAAGGGCTCTCTAGTGAGTTGCTTCTACCAAGAAAATTTAAACTCTTTGGGCTGTAACTAGACCTGTTTTGGTGAATTACTGTGTTAACTCTCATAATCAGAGTTAAGAGAATCATAACTCGACACTTTCTTGAAGGTGTGTTGGGATAGCATCTCAAAAATTTTCTCCAAGCTGTTGTTTTCCTGCAGTAAATGGTGGAGTCATCCTGTAGTAACTACATGATTTTGCTGTTTGTGAGCCAAGACTTGGGTTGCTTCTTTGGCTTTACTGCATAATTGTATGATATTGTGGGACCCCTCCCATTAGTGAGTAATCTTGGCTTTCACTAGTTATTGCAAACAACAGCTGTTTGTAATAGAATAGACTTTCACTAAATGTATTTAGATAAGCATTTAAAAATGAAGACTCATAAATCTTTCCTTTAACTTTCTAAAGGGAAACCGCACTTCATTATAAAAAAGTCAACAGCAAAAAAAATGAGGCAAGAAAAAAATATGACCTCTTCATCCCACAGTAATAGAATTACAGGATGAAAAGGGAGGTAATGGCACTTCAGCTTTTTTGTACTATTGGAAAACTAATTCATACCCAGATTTTAGGTGTAAGGCTGAATAATAAGATGAAAAAAAAGACTACAATTTATACTGAAAATGAAAAACCCACAACTAGTTAAGAATGAGAATCCATGAGATTTTTCTTTTTATTCTCCTACTTCAGTGTAAATGCTGTGAAGTAATTTAAGAGCATAAGCTTTTTACACTTTGTACAAATTGTGAAACTGGAACAGATTGCCCAGAGAGGTTGTGGAATCTCCGAGACATTCAAGAACTGTCTGGACACAATGATGTGCAATATGGTCTGGGAAGAACTGGCTTGAGCAGGGAGGTTGGACCACTGTGGTCCCTTCCAACCTTATCCATTCTGTGATGCTGTATTTTCATACACCTTTTGAATAATATGTCAAATTGTTATCCAATGACTTGTAACTCTTCTCAGAATTCATCAAGATTCAATAAATATGCATAAAAATATATTAGGATAAATTACCCGTGCTGTTGTTTTGGTTTATGTTTTAAACTGAACAAATGGAATATTTCAGATAGCTTATGTAACATGGGAGAATTTTAGAGCCTTTAGGCATGCATGAGGAGAGATGCCTTAAGATAGAGACAACTGCTTTACTTTATATTTTTTCTTACGTAAAAATGCTTTATTTTTAAGTTTGTTTGATATATTTATGTTTTTAGAGATTGCCATTAAATAAAATTTGAAAAATCAATAATTCACTACATCCAACTGTATTTTCTCTTTTGACTGAGTTTTCCACGTATCCAGCAAAATGTGTTGTAGGTATAGAATTTCTTGTCATGGTGCTGTAGCAGCCGTTGATGTGTCCATTAAAACAGGACTGCAATTTTGGTAGGGGAAGGATACAGACCCTCTGGGTCACGATAAAGAAAGGGACCTTGAGTTTGTGTCCCAGAGGATCCAAGAAAAAGAGACTGTACAAGAGAGTAGCGAAGGGGGTAAAAGGAAGATGGAAGACATTTATTGCAAATTTAGTTTACTTTTATACTTGATTTGTTTTGATTTATTACAGCCAATAATAAAAGGTTCAGTGGTCACATGCTCTCCAGGGGTTGCTTCTTCCAATGTCTTATAGCCATAGCAGGATCATGAAATTCTTGATATCTGATGTTTACATACTTTGGATATTATGCCATAGTCTGGACATGTTCTATTAATGATTTCATAATGCCATAGGTTTCTTATTTGTAATATTCACAGGTAATAATCGAGGAAGTTACTACCTTGTCTCACATAAAGACCAAAGGACCAAACAGTGATGTGAATGGGGGTACTGCGTTAGTGTGAGGCAGACGTTGTTGGGTCATGTGCCGTACTAAGTGGTCTAAGTGTAAGGTTTTACTTTCTTGTTTCTTTTATGCTTTGTTCTTTAACTCCTAATCAACTAATTGGGTTTAAACTTGGGTGTGTAAAGCTGTCTTTGATGCCATTTGCATGCGAGTAGGAGCAGAGAATACGTTGCGCTTTTTTCCCCCCCAGTCTGGTTATAAATTTTGATAAAGAATTGATGAATGAATGGTGCTTTGTATTTTTAAATTACATAAAATATCTGATGGCAGTATTCTTTTCAGGTTTCTGTTAAGTGCTAATGCATACAAATTTATTACAAAAAATAAATAATTAGACAAAAGATATGTTAAGTGAGAATTAAAGCTGAGAGTTCATTCCAGTATTTGAAGTCGATGAATAGTGTGTTGTAATTATCTCAAACAAATCAGTTCTTCATGGTATGGCAAGCACAACTGTGTAAAAAAAACCCATGTAAAAACTAGCTTTTTGTCCTTATCTAGGATGATGTATGCAGTTAAAGTGAACATTTATCTGAAATCAACGCTGTACTTTGTGATTGAATGAGCTAACTGGAAACCTTTCTCTTGGAACTAAATTTAACCCTGAGTTTTGGGGTTGGGTTTACTGGTGTAGATTACATGCTAATTTATGATTTTTCTGTTGTAAAGGCATTCGTAGTACTTACTTTGCTGTGGATTCACAAAATTCTGATAAGACTTGAGCTTACTAATCACCCTACACAGAGCAACATTTTTCCAGAGTACTCTTATTTCTCAAAGCTGGTGAGAATTTTATGTCTAAGTCTGCAAGTTCTCAGTCAAATTCGGTTAAGACTGATCAAGAGGTTTAAAATTACTAGGAAAGGATGATTTGACTACTGTATGTAAAACCATGCAAATCTTTTTCCTTTGAAGACTAGGGTTTATATTGAAGTATCTTTAATTATCAGTTCATTCTAATTTAGATTCACAAATGTTATAATGTGCAGCTGTAGCTTTCTATTTGTCATAGTGTGCCTTCTGGGAAAGACAAGGATTTCCTAAATTACCTTCTTAGGAATTTCAATGTCTTAAGAAAAAAAATAATCCAAATTTTTTAAGCTGCGCTTCAATTAGGATTTCCAGAGGTTATAATGTTTGGTTTTGGTGCAATGTCTGCATGTTGCATTTTATTTTTTTTTAGAGGTCAATAATTATTTCTCCTGCCTCTTTTTTTTTTTTTTTTGACAAATAAATTTTTATAAATAGTTTAACAAGTAATAAAAAAAGAAGGAGTTAGTGGGGTTTTTGGGATTGGTCCCCAATTTTGAAATGTGATTACTGCTAACTATAAGCAGTAACCTTGTTTTATCATGAACTGCTTCTCTCCCCCTGATCCCTCAGGTTTCTTAAGGGATAAAAAACAACCCAAACTATAGAAGGAACTAGATCTCTGAGCTAAAGCAGATTAAAAACAGAGCAGGACTGTTGGAGGAAATCTATCAAGTAAAGTTGTAACAGTCTTGCTGAAAGTTCTGCGAAAAGTCTTGAAGTAAGGAGGGACTTGTAAATTTCATTTTGCTTATAATGAAAGTGGAAGGTTAATAAAATCAGGCAAAAATGCAATGCTTTACAGTGTCTTTTGTCTATTCATCTTATTTTGACTGGCTCTCTGTGCTCAGAAGAATATCCTGAAAGAAAAGATGTATTTAAAAAGAGCAGACAACACATACTTTCTTTAATACATCCACAATAAAAAAAAAGTTTTTAAAAAATGGTTTATGAATGTACTTTAATATATTTTGCAGCTCTAAGAATATATAAAACTCTTACATACAAAACATTTTTCTGCCATGTTTCTGAAGATTTGTGATTGTGGTGCTTATACCAAAATTAATTGCAGTTGTGCGTCATGATAGCATGATGAAATGGGGCTGCATGATACCATGAAACAGGATCTTATGACATATTATAGGAAGAAAGAGTAGAAATTTAAGGGAACAAAAGCTGCATTCCATTGCCATGTATGACAGCATCTTAGAGGGATTGCTCAGTGGAAGTAACTGCTGGTTTCACTCCCTTAAGGTGAAATAGTTGAAAATATATTGCCTTGACTTTGTTTAATAATTTCTGAAGAATTAAGTAAGATACAGGTATTTACTTAATAATGTTTCTTTCAAGACACTACCATGTTTCAAATCTAGAGTCGAGCTTGTTAAAGAATACGTTGTCCCAGCAAAGATCCTTCTGATGTGTCTGAATTAAAAGCTTCTGAGTAGTGGTTTTGTAAAATACCGAGTTAGAGCTCGTCAGTAGGCTGCTGCAGAAATTTTTGAACTTACTGCTTGCTCGGTGCTAGCTTTAGTATTTCACTGAAGACATTCAGGTCCCATAGAGCCCTTCCCCATAAACACAGTTAGTGCCCTAGTTGGAGAATAAGTGATCACTGCATACTTTGGTCAGTAAAACCATGTGCAGGACTGAGAGAACACAGTCACCTAAACTGGCCTTGCCAGAGAATTTCCATGTAGATTTTGGCAAAATATATGTTACTGTATATTTATGTAATGTAAATCAAACTTTAATAGATAACTAATTTTGGCATTTTATGAGATATGATTTATTTCTTTGCTTACAAGAAAGTAATCATCGTGGAGCAAGGCAGGTGTGTACATGTTTATTCAGAGTACTTAAATCAGTCTGTGAATAGTTTGTTGATCCTAATGTATTTATAGCCAATTTTTGCATTGTTAAATATGCGCTTAATATAAAGTACTATGACCTTTAGATTTATGAAATAGCTTAAAAAATTAAAAAACATGTTGATGTGGTTTTACCACTAAAAAACGTGGTACTGACAAGAGATGTCCGAGAGAAGCCACACCCACCCAAAAAAGAAAACACACAAGTAACACAGTTTATTTCACACACACAGAAAACCGACAATAAAGTGCAAAAACAGACAAATTAAGCTTTCCCAGACCCCGTGTTGGGATGGGAAAGCTCTGGGATATAGTGCTGGTTTTTCTGTTGGGGGCTCCAGAAGAGACGCCGGGATAATTAGAGAAGGCCCGCGACCTCAGCTCTCCCTGGGGTTCCGTGACTGACCTGAGGACCCTATAGTAGCACCGAGCCTCTGCTCGGCTTTCTGAAGAAAAACACTCAGACAGTTAGAAACCGCGAGCCCCCCTCCCTTCCCCAATCCCGGGAAGGAATTTCAGTGCTGATGGAAAGATGTGGTCTTTAAACCAGGCTATGGCCGCTGAAATCGCTAATCCGTCCACCCACGGGGCAGGACTCAGCACGGGAAAGTGCGTAGAAATGTGACTCCAAAAACAGTCCACCCCCCAGGAAATACAAGAAAACGCGACCCCGAGAAACAGTCCATCCCCAGGAAATCATGAGAAAACACGACCCCGAAAGCAGTCCACCCCCAGGAAATCCACACTGTGCTGTAGCTGCTGTGTCGCTAATCCGTCCACATGTGGGAGTCAGACTCAGCGCGCGGGGACGGGGAGTGATGCTGCTACTGTGGTGTCCCACACCGAAAATAGAAAGATGGCGTCCGCTCTCCCCTTTTTATAGGGGACCCTCTTTGCGCATGTGCAGATAGCCCCCAGGGGGCCGGCCTTCCTCTGATTGGATGATTAGCACCCAGGCCCCGCCCCTAGTAAGGCCCCGCGTGCCCACGGAAACGCCGAGACAGACCAGAAGTGCGGGTCCCCCTGTGGCCCCGCATGGCATCCTGGGAGGTCCCGGTACTTCCTCCGGGCCACCCTGACCTGTGCCGACCTGGCTGCATGCGCCGGACCGGCCGGAAGCGACGCCAGCCCGCGCGGGCCAGGAGTGCAGACCAATCATTGCGGCGCCCTCAGTGCCACGGCCGTGTCCGCATCGGTGGCTGGAACACCACCCGTGCCAGGCTGGGCGAACGGCGGCTCCCCACGCCGAGCCTGCTGCGTGCCCGCGGCGCCGCGTGGCAGTGTGCTGCCAGCACCGCTGGCGCCGCCAGTGTGGCTGACAGAACCGGCGTGGCCGCTGGCGCGGCCGCGGCTTGCGGCAGGGCTAAGCTCCAAACACAGCCGGCCATGTCTCCCGGCGTGCCTATGGTGGGGGGAGGGGGCCACTGCACCAATGCCGCGGGCGGGGAATGCAGCCATGCTGGGGACTGGCTCTGTCCCTGCCCGTCATGGCCCGGGGGACAGGGTGGCCCCACCCCTGCCAGGACCCCGGGAACGGGTGGCCCCGCCCCCGGCTCATGGTGGGGGGGAAAAAAGACCAGTTTTAGGTTTACCCCACAAAACATGTGTAAGCCATTCCTCTACTATGAAATAGGAAAAGAAGGAAGGTGCTTATGCTGTCTCAGAAAGAGGAATTGATTTAAAAATGTGAACTATTGATCTGGATACTTTTTAAAATTTACTATCTTCACATTTTACAATGACAAGTCCATAAAACTGTTTTTTCATTTTTATTGATATCACTATGATACTTTATCTTAAGGAAATTTGGCTTTTAAAGGTACTTCTTACACTAACTTTCCCTGAGAAAGCACAAAATAATACTTTCTTGAATAATTTCAGAGAAAGGACTGTACAACCAGATTTCAGTTGATAGTGCTACTAATACAGTATAAAGGTAAACATGTATGGCTTGAAGCAGTGCTGGGAGTTTCTCATTTATTCCTTAATACTGAAGACTTTCAGGTAGCCATGTTCCAAATACCTTGAAGAATGCCAATGAACAACAATCTCTAAGCTGTGTGTCAAAATAGTGGCATTGTTGTGCAAAAGGGAATATGGCCAGATACTGTATTAGTATGTGTACATAGAGGTTTATCCCTGCAATAAACGTGTAATAATTGTGAGCTGTGCTACACAGAGCGAATTTTTTCTGTGGCGTCACATCTAGCATACTTCAAGTAAAGGAGGCTGATCAGAGCCAGTTTAGAGGAAAATAACATGAGTAATGAGACATTTAGAGAACATTCCTAGACATCTCTTTCCTCCTAGAGTCAAGAATAAAGGAGGACATAATCTAGTAATCTTCAACTATGCAAAAGTTTGCTAAAGAGAGATGGAAAATAATCGGGTTCCTAAATTTGCCTATCATCAAGTTGAGAAGAGAAAAGCTTTAAACTAGAATAGATTTGTGCTTCTTTTGAAAGAGTTCTTAGCAGAGGCTGCAAATTTGATCAGCTTCTATTCTCCATGCAGATTTTGGCTGGATCTTTTCAGACTCAGGTTTCTGAAAAGTTTTGGTAGTATAGATTCCTTTATTTTTTTGAAAACAAAACATTTTAGGTGAGGAGGGTGTCCTCTTTAACTACAACAAAGTAGGAATGTCTTCTCTGTATGTACTGTAAATTTTAAAAGTATTCTATACTTTCTCAATTGTAATTTTATATTTAAAGGAAAGTGGATATTATGGATAAAAATAGGACACAGGTTAATGTGTGTCTAACAACAAGATTTGACTGGAATTGTAAGATTTTTCTCATTAATAACTTGCAGGTTCTCAAAAGGTAAGTGAGCTAAATGAAAAATAAAGCAGCTCCCCTCAGAATATTCTGCACATATGCTATTATGGTTATATTAACACTTGACTTTCCTTTTAAATGTCAAAGGGCATATTTCTACACTATGGTATCTTTTATTTCTCAGTGAAATTATGAATAATCCCATGAATACTCAATTGCTCTATTTTTGCAACACTTAACCTACGTTTGCCCCTCACACCCAAAGGTTTCTTTTGTCTTGGTGTTTTTTCCCCTTGACCTGACTACTTTTAGTTTGCTCTCATTGGATAAATCAATGTAATCACTTGCTATAAATGAATTGACCATATATAGTTAGTTTAATCTTGTATGTAATATTAGTAGCTTCTTGCAAAAGAGAATTCTCAGGATCATATAGGTTGGAGTTACTGGAACTTAAAGAGCTTCTGTTGCCTCAGGCTAAATTCTGATGCTGCTTAATCATTTCTCTTCTGGGAACAACAGTAAATCATATGTGAATTTAAATCTGTTTGAAAAGGTAACTTAGACTGGAGTCTCCTTTGGCATATATTAGGCTAAACTGCAATTGATACCCTCACAGAGTAGGCATAAATTTTGTTATATTTACTAGAAATCATTGTTTATACACAAGGTAAGCTTTCAAGTGTCACTAACTCATTAGTTTTATATGGAGACTTTTTACTAGGTTATGACTTAGATAAAAAATGCGTGACAAGCAAAACCTCCCTTTTATTTTCAGCTTAATATAAGAATGTAACAAAACTCTTCTCAAATGCATTTTATCCTAAAATGTCAGGGCCTCCCAGCCCTGTCATTCTCCTTGATATGAATATATTGAGCCTTGCAAAATGAGTGTGCTGAGATCTTGATGTTCAATTTACAATTAAGAATGTAGGGGCCTAATGAGGCTACAGGGTGTGTTAAGCAGATAAGCATGGCAAGGAATAAAATGTCTTCTAGTAAGGATGTCTTTTGTATTTTTATAAGACCAGCTATTCATGCAAGGTATTATTGGTTTAATGTTACTACAGGATTGTTTTTTTATTGTATCATTACCTGGTACATTTGGTAAAGAATCTTTCCCAGTAAGTGATTTGCAGCACTTGGTATATTTGGTTTCCTATGTACTGTTAGTAGAGTTACATCAGAAATTAAGTTGGTAGATTCTTGTGCGGTGCTTTGAAATAAATTGTTTCTAGAAATAAAAGAGCCATTTCTCCTTAAAAGCTGTTACATAAAAAAATACTTCTTTCTGCTTTTGACTTTATATATAATTTTATTACTTTTGTGTACTTCTGAAGAGGGCTGTGACTATGCTTTGTTGCAGCTGTTTATTAAAAATACTGATGAATCCTGGCAGATGGTAATGTTCTCTGCAGGTTTCACCCCACACCAGCTCAAAGTCATAACATTTTTCATTACAGGATGATTTTAGAGTGTTGTGTTTTTGTTTGTTTTGGTTGCATGCTTTTTTTTTTTTTTTTCCCCCTAGTGAACTTCAGTCTTTGAAGTTTCCCCATTGTAACTTTTCCTGACATTTGCTCACTAGTTGAATTGATGAGGGGTTGGATTTAAATGAATATTTTGTCCCAAGTAGGTAGCTTTTGTGGTGCCTTCACCATCATGTAGAAATTGACTGAGTCAAATCATCACTGGCTTCTGTGGTAAAAATTATTAAAAAAAAAAAAATCCATTAACTTGAGGTCTGTGTGAATGCACTCTAAAAAGTTCTTTCATATACTACTGTCAGACTGTAGTACTTAAGAGATATGAATACATACAGGGTTTTACAACTAGTAGCTATTTCATTTAAGATTTTTTGTTTTACTGGTAGCATCATAAGTCATGTGCTTATAAGTAATGATGAATATTGAGAACTTTTATTTCTCTGGGTAATAACAGTAGTGAATCTTCCACGAGATCTTCGTTTCAGCTTTTCAGGTTATTTCATGTTATCTAAAGTAAAATAATAGGAGCTTTTTTTTTTTTTTAAATAGAAAACAACATTAAAGTTATTGTGTGTGTGTGTGTGTCTATTAGGGAGTGTGACAGAGATATCCTAGTAAGACTAATGATTACCTGAAATATCTTTCTGTGCTTTTGAAGCTTAACCCTTTTGCTCATCAATCAGTCAGCAGTGGCAGGTAGTGACCATTAGGTGGATTCATTAGCACCCTGCAGCCTTCTTGTACAGGGTGACCCACATCTGTCTTCATTAGAAGTTTGCTACTTGCCAGTAGTGAACAGATGGGTCATTATAGCCTACATTGCCCTCTGGGCATACCTGGAGGACGGGCAAAGTCGTCCAGTACAGGACACAGTAGCATATTTACTTCATAGGAGCAAGGCANACATTTTGGAGCAGTTAAACATGTATTTTCAGCATCAGCATTATAACTGATATTCCACTTATGTGTTTTTTGGAGAAAATTCCTTTTGTCACTTTAAGCAAAGCTCTCTTAAATGTAAGGCAAAGTGATTACAGCTGGAAAGCCTGATTATGCCACCAGCTGCTCCTCTGGAATGCTCTCCCAAATGAAACAAGAACTACCTTTACTACTGAAGAAAGGCTCCCATTACCACTTTAAGAAAACATTGTATTAAAAAAATACCCAAGGTGTTCTTTCCTTTACTGGACAAACTTTACCCTTCAATTAAGCATGTTTATTATAAATGGACTTTAATTATTATCAATTATTTAATAAGTTGTTGTCTACTGGGAAGTTGCTATATTTAAATAATTGTTTCTTTCTTCCTTCATGTTTAGAATAGATACTAATTTTGTCCATTTCTTTTTTCTAGTGTTAGAATATTCTTTTATAAACTTTATTTCTTTTACGAAACTTCTGTGAAACATTGTTTCTATAAAAAAATGTTCACTCTGTATGTGTGTGAATATATACTCTTTTTTTGTGGCATTCAAAGTGGAATTTGAAGGCAAAAGTATTTACGCAGCTTGTCTGTTGCAACAAACAGAGACCATTCATTTTAGGAAGGTATGACCTTCTCCCATGGTTATGCTTCATTAAGAATAAAAACTGCCTATTTTGTTTATATTAAAGAAAAAATAATTAAAATAATGTGATCATCTTCTTTGGCTAAAAACTAAGAACAACTCTTGCTGAATAAACTCTATAATAAAATATGTATTATATATTTAGTGAAAAAATACCATTAGTGAGGTTGTCAGAAGGAATATATTTGAATGAAAAAATATAGTATTTGAAGTTTTATGTATGAGATGAATTGGACAGCAAACCAAAAAACATGTTTCTACTTGCAGTAGAGACAATTTATTCTGTGTGATGCATGGAAGGCAGCATTAATAGTTTCTTGTGAGAAGTGCAATATCTTGCTGTTGTAGCTATGTTCTTCAATTTTTTTCATGTGTATGTTATGCATGATATGCATTGAAGCTTCTTGCTGCAACTTAAGGAAAATGGTAAAATATATTCATCCTTTCAGTCTGTGAGAAATAGCATACTGTGTTTGCGTGTTCTATGTATTTACGATCTCTGATTACCCAGCAGTAAAGATGACATTCAGCATCCATCTGGAATATTTACATGCATTTACAGTATTTGCAAAAGCCATTAAATGATCTGAGAGACTCTGATTTAAGATGGTGCAGGTAACCTCAATACAGCCGTGTTGTATCTGCAGTTTGTGATACAATCTTTAATTACCTGATGACACTATGTTTTCCAGAATATCTTGCTTTAGGGTATACAGAATAGATAGCGTTCACTGAGTGAAGTGCTTTTTCTTTATTTCTTTTTTATCTTTCTTGCTCTGCATGAACTCCATGCTATATATGACACATCCTCTTTACAACATTCTAAAATACAGGTGATTAATTTCCTTTCTAGTATTCCTCTGCTGCTTGTTGTAGAAGTTTTTTAACCTTTTTACAAGCATAAAATGTGCAATTTTTCTATGTTAATTTTCACTCTTCTCCTGATAAAAAGTTACTTGATTCTGTGGAAGGACAATAGTGTTTCAGCTCAGGTGCCATGTATATTAAATTAATGATATGGTATTCTGAAGTTATTTGGTAGATTAGATTAAAGCACCTGCTGATGATTGAACTAGTTGGTCTTCGGTCATTTTGACCCACTTTGTAACCCCCTATATGCCCCTGTCAAGGCTACCTATTGTTAGGGCTGTCCTAATGATACCCTCTGCTGGAATTCATGTTCTGGCCTATAATCTTGTTTTGTTACAAGCTGCTTTCTCTTTTAATACAAGGCAGTTTTTAAATGATCTTCTGCCAATTTTCATAAGTACTCTTTCAGATTGAGAAACCCATGTGCTGAACTAATACTGTCAAGGGAAATGAACCAGTGTGTGATTGAATGTTTTCTTTTTCTAAGTGTGAAATTTTGACTGTAGGATCTTAAAGATACCACCATGTAAAATAAAAAAGATTTGACTTTTTTTTTGTACAAAACCTTATTTGTCTGCCATGTGTTTAACAGCAAACAGAGTTGGTTAATGCATCAGGTTTATGACCAAATTATTCAAACAAATATAACTATGTTTTCTTCACAGGAACAATGTTAGATTTTGTTAATTTTATACCTAGATAAAATTAGAAAGATACAAGTATTAATGTAGCTGTCGATACACTTTTTTTACCATTTAAAATATGACATTATAAGTGTGAACTGAAGGCCATCAGCAAAAGTGTGATTTTGCTGATAAAATAATGCTGCTTTGCAGATCACTCATTATAGCTACTTGATCCTTTCTTCATTGGGTTATCTTTTTGAAATTCAACAGGTGGTGGAATGACTTTTTAAGACAGCTATTTATTCATTTGAGGTGAGGGCATACGAACTAGAACTCTTAATCAACTAACACACTCTAAAATTTATGAGAATTAGTACTTGGCAATTACTGGTGCTGATCTGTATAGTGTGAAGTTATTGTGGGAACATGTATATGATGGCATAAAATTGCACATTAATGAAATATCTCTTAACCAAGAGGAAGCAATCTTGTGTTAATATAGTGTTAAAGCTTTACTCTGTTTTTTACCTATATGGATCCTGGTGAAGACTGTGTGATGCAGGAACTTTTATGAAAACTTCAAGAAAGAAAATGGGCGTTCTGCTCAGAGCAATAGGAAGAGAGATACAACACTGCAATTCTCTATCAGTTATAATCCTTTCCTGGGTGGCTTGATTAAACATTAAAAAATTATGGAAGGAAATAATTTTCTTAAGTGGGACCTTTCAGAATTAGTGTTACTTCAAAACCAATTCATTTTCATGCCTGATGTTTATAGTTTAAATGCAGATCGACAAATTTGACCCTTTTAAAAAGATTGCTGCAATTTGGTATCATTAACTATTTTCAGCATGGTATTAATTAGAATATGCAAGCTAGTTGAACTTTTTGGAGATTAAATTAATTTGATGGAAGCAGTATTGATATGAGGTAACACTGTGTAATATTATTTGATGTTATTTATCAAAAAAAGATTGTTTATCATGTAAAGAAATCTTAGTAGAAGTAGCTTTTGATATCTGCAGCTATGTTGTAATTTGTGTTGGAGCTGCTAAAAAATTGAAATATCAGAGGCCAAGAAAAATCTGTGATATTAAATAATAATATAGCGAATTTGTGTCACTTTTGAACTTCTAGTCTGATTTGAGAGGTATGGAGGTTTTGACAAATTTGTCTTCAAGCATTATGTCTTAGTGCTTGCCAGCTGCTGGAGTAACCCTCCAAAGAACTTATGCATAACTTTGACTGTTCTTGGACAAGGCAGATAGGGAGGTGGTATTAAACTTTCAGCTCTAAAAGTATTTTAATGTTGGAATGGTTGCGCTTACATTAATACAGCAGAAGCATGGGAAGTTCTCAAGAAAGTAAAGTCTGACAGTTTAACTTGTGTTTTTTTAAGGTCCTGAGAAACTGTTCAGCTGTTTAGAACTTGAACTTCATGCAGGCAATCTAAATACTTTATCCAATCCTTATTACATCAGCAGGGAAATTTTCGTTACTTAATGGAAAGAGAAACATAGATTGAATGAGAGAAAGCTCGGGGAGAATACCCTGTTTTCAGTTTTTGAAAATGCATTTAATGAAGACAGTTTGAACTTGAGGTTTTCTCTGTTCAATGCATTAAATAAGTACAAGGGGATAAGGATTTGCAAAAAGCCTATTGCTTGTGTGTGTTGTATGCAAAGGAGTGAGGCACTTTTAAATATAAAAATGCTACCTCTCTCAGGTTTTGTGCTTTTATATATCAATAAATGAAAAAAAAGATTTAGACTATGATATAGGCTGCTCAATCTATATTTAAGATAGCTGTATGCTCACAACTGCTGTGCAGGTTTTCTTTTTTATCCTGTGCACAATGAATCTCGTTTTAGCCAGTATAAATGGGTATGTTGTGTGTATCTGCTAGTTCACACAACCTAAGTGGTTTTTGGATCGGGATTTTGTTTTAGTATATTTCCTAATACTTAAGGACAGCTACTTTGGTAGTATTTTAGACCTTTAAAAACAATTTTCCAGTTAACAAAGCTCCAACAGACTTTTTGAAGTAAGCTTAATATAGTTTGCCTTTGTCTACATTTGCATTTCTATCCTTTTCAGCTATACTTCAGCTGTATGTGGGAGTAACATTGTCTTGAGCTGATTTACATTTCTTAGTATAGAAAATATTAAAGGTTTGGAGAGTATTATAAAAGCCATGAATACCAAAACTGAAATCTGACAGGTCTTACAGCAAAAACAAACAGAATTTCAGTTTCTAGTTCTGTGTGTAATGCATTTTGGGAACTATCACTTTAGAGAGAAAACTTTAAAAAGTTATAGGACAACAAAATGCTACAGATGGACAAAAAACCCCCATCAAAATGTGGAACAGGATTTTTGCAGTACGCAATATTTGCACATTAAAGAAAAGTAATTTCACAATATAGTGTGAAATTTGTAATAATTTACTTCTCAAGAGATGTGCTTTTTTAAATGATTTACTCTTGTTAAGCCTGCAGACGTAAGAAATGGATACATTAGGATGCATTAATGACATTCCATGTCTTAAAAATAAAAATAATGTATTAAAATCTCAATGCCTAGGGAAATTTTTTTTCCAAATCTCAGTATGTAATTTTATACCTTTGAAAGTCATCATTCCATCTTTACCTTTAACACATTTTTCATCTAGTGTTTACAAAACCATTCCATATTCCCTGTAAAAAGCATTTCAGCAAATACTATCTAGTTGACTATATAACTTCCTGCTATAGCATATATGGACTGCCTGACCTAAAACAGTGAATCTGTTTAAATTGATGAAGTGAATTAGTATCTTGAATATTGTCACTTACATCTGATGTGATTCATTAGATCATAAAATTACTTTATCATTTCAATTTCTGTACCTTTCAGCTTACCTTTTAGAAAAAATGTATTCTGACTGTAAATAAACTCGAAATTGTGCAGCTAGAGTTCTTACATAATTCGAAAATTGTTTTTAGACTTCCATAATAACTTATTGCTTGGCTGAAATTTTCAGCCCACAGCTGAAATAATGTTTCTGAGAAATACAAAAAAAGCTGTCAAGGTGCATTGTGTGGTTGGTTATGTTTCTTTCTGGATTTTTTTGTTGCTGTTCGTTTATTTTTTTGGTTGGGTTTTTTTGGCCTTTTTTTTGTGTGTGTCAAAGTGAAGTACATTGTGATTAATTGTTTTAAAGAAATTATAAAATACTTTTTCATACACTCATAACCTTAAAAACCTCTCTTAAATGAGCTGGTTAGATGAATGTAATTCTGCTAATTGCTTGACTAGCTCTAGTCCAATATTCCAAATGTTGCTGATGTTTTTTTAACCAGAAACTGTCTAAAATGAATGAGTGATTTATGAGCACAGGAGATAAGACACAGGATTATGTCTCATTTACTAAACTTTCACTGAGGCACTCTGGAGACCCTCCAATTTGTGCATGAAAGCATTGCATGTTTAATTATCCCCACTGGTAAATATTTACATCTGAGGCATTCATCAACATCTTTTTTGGCCCAGAGGATGGCTTTTTAGGTATCACTAAATCGAAGATTGGTAGTCGGGAATAAGTTTTTGGCAGCAATTTTCTGAACTGTGTGACAGTGGAGAAGATTTGATGGAGATAACTAATTTTACTAAGAAATGTTATAAATGATTGTAGACTTCCAGCTCATACCTGTATTCTACCGAGTTTTGTATAACTGACTTCATCTATTGCATTCTGAAAGTCTGGATATGAGGCAAAAAAAAGAGGTGAAGGAGCACTGCATATACTTTCACAAGAAATGTTTGACATGCAGACTTGTTTTGAAAGGCTTCATGGACAGCTCTTCAATGGACCCACCAAACAACAGAGCTAAGCCTGTCAGCCAAGTTGGTGCCCCTTTGAAAACATGTTTAAGAAAAACGTCAGTGTTGTGGGTTGGAAAAAGAAATAAAACCGTTCCTCCCCACCACTCCCTGACGGGACTGTCCGTGGAGACCGCGTCGGGAACGGAGCCACCGCGTGTGCCGGGAGCCACCGGGGGCTGCGGGTGATGGAGCCATGATGGCCAGCGGCAGCGGGTGAGCCGGCGGCGGCGGCGCTGGGAGAGGCCGGCGGTGGTCCGGGCTGGGTCAGCCAGCGTGGGCCCAGCGGACCGCCGCCTCTGCCACCCCTCCGTCTCTCGGC
>VYZS01067855.1:0-16048 GCA_013400695.1 Neodrepanis coruscans | reverse complement strand
GAAGTGAACAGTCTGCTTTATAATTAACTGCCTTCTTCAGTCAGAGATATTGGCTGTTCTGAAAGAGGCTTATGGTAATGGTTATGAAACTGTTGCTGCGTGGAGGGAGTGCAGCTTTTTCTGCAACTAGTGACTCAGCCAAATGTCGAACCAGATTGGCTTTGAGCTGGTTAGCATATCTTCCTGAGCATTATGATGGACAAAGTAGTCAATGACTCTCTTCAAACTCATCGAATTGAAGCCAGTATCCTTNACTGTTTCACTACAGGTCAGGGTCTGCTTCTGTATCTTTGTTCTTTGACTCCAGTTGTCAGTATCTTATACTGGACTATTGTTAATGACTTGCATTGGCAGGTGTAAATCTCTGGCATGTGCCCTAGCATGTTATTAATTAGAGATTATGAAAACACTGCACAAAATACCTTTGAACAGGAAGTATAGTTAAATTTCCAAAGGAGAAATCCTATTTCTTTTACAACTATGCCATTAATATTTATGCTTGGCCCCTCGTACGTCTTCCTTCTGTGATTAATGAATCCTTATGATCCTTGTACACATTCATGACAACGAAAATGACTGTCTAAATGTGGAAATTAGCCTCTCTATCAGCTCTTTTCTGCTTGCTATTCCTTTGTCAGAACACAGGGCTTTTGGAATTGAATTTATTAGAGCTGGAGTTGTATAGTTTTGTTTGTGCTGTTTTAAGGTTTTCAGCCCTCTTTTCTAATGGAAGCTGCTGTCCAGTTCAGGGTCTTTTTGATCCAGTTCCTCTCCTTCCTACATCTTGCTGATAAGGAGGCTGGAATTCTATGCCATCATTTGGCTCTTCATTGTATTTGGCATCTTTCAAGAATGAGCCCTATGATAGCTGTTGAGAGATTTTTTTTTAGTAAAAATAATGACATTTTATTCCCTGATTTATTTCCTGCTTGTGGGAATTAGATATGCTCCCATTCCAAAAAGACATGCTGATTTTGGAGACTGTATTCTGTTTTCTTTGAGCAGCCACACATCTCACTTAATCAGTTAATAAAAAGGAAGAGTTGAATTTTGGTAGCTGAAAGCAGCTGAGCCACTGATTGAAACTGCTGTTCCTTTAAAAGTTCCATTCACATGCTTCAGAAGGCATAATTCTAGTAATATGCTCTGTGTGTAGGGAGTAAGAAAGGAATTAAATCATTCAGGAGAGACATAATTGTGCAAAAGGTGCAAATTATAGCTGCTTTAGAGCTGCAAATAATTGCTTTGATTTGTTGATTTAAAATTATAAGGTGGGGGGGAAAAAAGCACTGCTGGTGTCGTGCTGCCTCCCCTGGAAACTCTTGGTGTGCCTCAATTGACTCTGTTCTGCTATTGTAAACAACCAAACTCAAACCAGCTGCGACTCTGCCTCTATATGTATTGTGTACAGTATTACTTCGTCTCATACAAAGAAAACTGTTTCCCTACTTGGCTTTGCACAACAGTGAAAGATTTATGCTTTGCTCTATCTGAACGAAGATTACCTCTTGTGCCCTTTCCAGAAAGGACCTGAGCAGAGTTCAAATTGCTGTGTGCCAAAGGAGTTACATAAGTGAGCTACACTCAAAATTAAGAACATCCATGAGAAATAGTTTGTGAAAATACCTATTATACTGATATGAATAATTTATGGAAACTGAAGATTATATTGAAACAGCAACCTGTATCCAGGGCTAATGCATTAAACCACACCAGTGCTCTTAGCTGTCTGTTAGTAAAATAGAGGCTGTGTGTAGGTTCTAGCTGTATTTTCTTCTGTTCATCTGTTACCTTACAAGGGCTATTCATACTGTGTATCCTTTTCTCGTGGATATATTTATGAATGGGAAGAATGCCTCCAAACCCTTGTTTGTTATCTCCTGTATTTCGCCAAGCTCTGCTTTAAGAGTTGAGATTACAGTCTTGCAAGAGGTAAAGAGGCAGCTGTGTTGTAACCTGGGATTCCTCTTTCCCTGGTAGCCTGTACTAAAATTCTGAGTAAAGATTATAGAAGCAGCTATATGGGGTCAACCAGAGCTCCGTGAAGTGTGTATCCTCTTTGTAATATATGTCAAGAACTAGAGATTTTTGTCATATATTCCTAGTTTCCAGCACTCTGTGATATGGTGTTTCCTCAGTTAAAGTTCTGTCTTTGTGTTGAACTGTTCTGCATGGATTTTTTTTAAGTTGTTTATTAACTTGTTGAATCCAACATCTGTCTTCCTTTATGTTCTGTTGCAGATTTACTGCTACCCTGCTACACATGGAAGCTGAGTAGGGGTTCTCATGATGAGAACACCTACATAAGATTTGGTTGTTTCTTCTCTAGACTTTCCAGCACCAACTCTATATTATTAATGTGGAGTTAGGGGTCTGTATGAAATTTTTGAAAATTTGGTCCCAGCTTACCTTTATACTTGCTTCTGGGATTCAATGGTTGTGTATTAGGCCAGCTCTTTTCTGGTAGTTTCTTCACTTTGATTCCTTATCTGCTGTTTAAGGATTTTGCACCCTACTGAAGTAAGAACCATTATTATCATTACTATTTTGTGTAAAACAAAGCTGAGAGTAGGTGTTTTTAAAGGAGCCTAGAGGATGGATATAGGCATACAGTTGTCATTTAGGGAGCTGATGCGCAGCTTCAAGGTGCTTATAAGAATGCAGCTCTCAGCATGTGTCCCTGAGGCACAGTGCAGAGAGGCCCTCAAGAGGCCCTAAACAAGCTTGTTCAAATACTAAAAGCAATACTGCTGTGTTAGCACAAAGACCTGCCCAAAGTAATTAACCCTACAGAAGAACTAGGTAAAGTAAGTGTGATAGAGAGCTATAGTTACACTGCAGAGCAGGATTAGTGAAAAAGTACGGGCTATTAGATAATTTTTGTTCAATTACAAACTATATGTATGCCATAGAGTTATGCAGTAATAGTGTTAAAAGAAAATTATACTGCTAGGAATTTTATGAAATAAAGTCACAGATAATGTCTTATCAAAGAACATAAGTCATCCATCTTTCATCTAGACTCACCAGACATGGTTTTGCTTGCGAAGGGAGGTAAAGCAATTTTAGCCTTTTCCCGAGCATTGCATCATGATGTGTGTGAGATTCAAGTCGGATGACATTATCGATACACTTTTAATGTACCCTTCTTATCTTTTTTTTCATGCTGTGGCTGTAACTAGACCTGGATATACTCTTAGCTGCTTACTTTTAGGCATATTTGCTCTGTGAGCAAGCAGAATGACTCGTGGCTGATAACCAGTTCTTAACTCTGCTGTAAGATAAGAGGTAAATAGTAATAGGAGAAGTTTTGGGTTTGTATATACTAGTGGCCAAACCATGTTCGCATAAAAACAATGAGGTGTGATTGAAGTAATTGACAATAGTTTCTTTTTTTGTCTGTTCCTGGCAGAGATGCAAATAGAATTGCACAGTCCAGGTGTTGAAATATGGGAAGCAGGAGCAGCAAAGAATCACTGTGTTTCAAGTCAATGGCGCTCTGCTTGCAATTAAGTGCTGCCTTGAAGCTGACCCTGAGAGCTGCATTTCATGGCTTTTGCAGCAGCTCCTCTCTGCTATCTTCGAAGTGCCAGAGATCCTCCAGCAGGAAGGGATAGAGCCAGAGGGTGGCTGGGCAGGAGTGTAGTGGCTGTAGGACAGCCTGCCGTCAGCCGATGCAGAGTTGTGCTGGGCAACCAGGGAGCAGCTCTTTGTGGAGGGTAGTATGAAAGCTGCAGGCAGAAGGCAGAAAGGAAAGGCTCTAATAGGAAAAAAGGAATGGCAGAATGAAAGACAAAATCTGAGTCATTATTGAAGTGTTTCAGAATCTCAAAATTTCTTAATTCTTTGATGTTGTTGTCAACTGTCAGTATGTCACTGAAGTGGTAAGTCTAGATAGAAGGGCCAGAACCCAAACTAGAGATGTGACAAAGTTGTATAATCTGCATTTCAGGGAATAGGAATTGGTGAAAAAATATAACGGTCATAAAAATAAATTCTAATTTTTTTTCCCCCTGAGTTTACAAGTAGAGTACAGTGCATTTGAATTAGTAAGTCTTTAAAAATAAATTACTGCTGCATGGAGTTGATGCCATTACAGTGACAGATGACCTGGATTGTTTTGCTGGGAAGGAAGCACCCTTCCCTTGAGAAAAAGTCACAGCTGCTTATCTTGGCTATGCAAACCCCCCAAAACTGAAATATTTAATTATTTATGTATTTTACATGAAGAGTTCAGAGGGGAAACATAATTCCTTTTGTTTATAACAACAGTGAAATAATTTTTTTTCTTTGAGGATTTGTTATGGATACTAAAAATACCCATGAGTTTACAGTGATTGTTGACAGGCCTCCTCTTTTCATAGCAAGAGGTGTATGAGATGCAGATCATAAAACTCTCTGCAAATTGCTAATAACAAAATAGAAGTAACAAAGTGATTATAATTTTTGAGCTTTCCTTCAAAGGGCATGGTTATTTCTCCAAACCTAGCTAATGGAAAGCCAGTCATGTCTGGCTAATTTCTGTAGTGGATAATTTTAAATTCTTTGTTCTTGTGCTTTAATTAATGGTATTCAGAAAGACCAGCATGAAAAATGGTCATTTGTTTTGAGATCAGAGAAAATGGACAGGAGAGAGCTTGTGTCTCCCTGTTCTTGCCTTGTCTCCTTGTTCTTGCCTATGTCCTGGGCAAGACTGCCTTCCATGGATGCTAGAGGGTGTTTTTTGATTCTTGAAGAACAAAGAGCAATTGAGGAAGTCAGTACAGAAATGATATTTACAATTCTTCCCCTCCATTGATTTAAATTTAGATACGTAAATTTCTATATTTTGAGAAATAGCTTAAAACTTATTTTTGTTACTAAAAGTGTGTCTTGTACATAGGGTTGACAAATTTTATTTTCAAGTGTGAAAATATATAATCTTAGATACAGAACAACGGATCTCTAAATTTTGAAGTCCTGTCACTTTAATGTAACTTCTTGATGACATGTATTCAAACATGCATTAATCAAAGCAGAACAGATTCATGTCATCAACTTAAAACAAAAGCAAAATATTTTTGACTGTGCACATGCAGTAATGCCATGAGAAATACAACAGTTTGCTGAAAGCACGCAAGTTGTTATGTTGGCACAGTTTTAAACAAGCAAGGCTGAATGAGGCACAATATGACATTTTGGAGTTCATGTTGGGAGTAAACATGCCACAACAATCAACTATCTTGTCAAAGAGCTACAAAAATAATTTATTTCCCCTCCAGAGCAACTCCTAGGGAAAGAACAGTTAATGTTTTAGATATCTGGGAAAAAATTATTATGCAGTTATGAGAGAAGAGAGTGTTTGGGTCATACAAAAAAGAAACATCAAAAGCTCTAGTTTGTTTAATCTATTCTTTTTTAACACCAAAGTGAATGTTACCATAATTTCCATTTAAGCTTGTTACATAATCAAGTATATCCCATCAGCGGCATGTATGGATGAAACCACCATTTGAACATAAAAGATGTTCTTGACTGTTTGGCAAGTTTTTTCAGTGTTTTCTTTGATCTGTTCGATTTATACTAAAAATGTAGTAAATATATATAAGTAAGTGTATAAAATACTTCTATATATGATAGCAGATTTTTTAAAATCTAGTTTTCTATGTAGGTTTTAAAAGATCTTTAAAATAAGAAGTCATATTTCTATTTATTTTGCTTTGCCATCATAGTAAATATAGTGATTTTAATTTCCTTCTTGAGTTATCATCTGAAACCAGCAATAAGACGTACTTAGGGGAGTTTTCCCATCAGATGTGTTTGTGCAGGAAGCAGAATGCTGCCAGGTGCTTTAAAGGACTTTTCTGTAAATTGCAGTGACTTTAACAGGCACGCTTTTAGGAAGACTGCTTTTCCTGGCATTTGACAGATGCTAAGGGTCTGAGTCCTTCCTGTAGCACTCCACCATTACATTATATTGTTCAAGGTTTTATTGTGAATCGTAAAAAGATTTTTGTTTCATATGAAAAACAGCTCCTGAGTTTAAGGAATTAAAGAGAATCTAAAAATAAATCTGTAAACCTCATTCAGAGAAATCTTTAACAAAACCTTATATCACGAGGTAAAGACTGAGTGTTGGGCATTGACATGGAGACTCCATTTTTGCAAAACATTTGGAGGGCACCTAGAAAACAGGTCACCTAATTTGAGGACTGACTTTGAGATTACTCTGGACTACAAGTATATATCATATTCATGACGTACAAGAATGCTGTGTTTGGTAGGATGACTTTGACACTTTTTTAGCCTTTTAGCTGAACTTTTTAGCTGTACTTATTTGCTCTCCCTTTGTTCAAATAAACGTGATGTTGGTCTACTCTCCTCGTTATGCTGAGCACATGCTGTGTGTCTGTCTGGTCATTTCTCAGCAACTGTTAAGCTTTTCCCTGGTTTCAACTAAATTTGATGGAAGGTCAAGTTAAACTGGTGGTTTGTGTGAGTTTTGCAGAAAGGCACATAAAAAGAAGAGGCAGAGAATGTGCAAAAGCTTACTAGGATAAAAGCGTATGATAAAGCAAAATCCTGAATTCACTGGCTCTGGGATATCAGGGTATCTGCATGCCTTATTATCTTCCAAAGTAGTATCTACAGAACCCCAAGTGTCAGCTGTTCTGCACTTATTTTTGCTCACATTTCACCGTTGCTTTTCTATTAAACTTTTTTTATTGCCAGCTTTTCCTTTGGTTTTCTTTTACTCTAAAAAACTTAAGCTCAAAACTGTCTTCTGAAATATTTATATGTTCTTTTCCTTAATTGCTGAAAAAGGCCTTGGTAAAATTCAGACTATAATATGAGATGCTGTGACCTCATTTCTGAGACTTCAAGAGAGTTTTTTGGCTAATTTATTTTTTTGGGAAGAGTGCTGGTGTATCTTTTGTAACAGATATTACCAAGGAGCTATGCAAAGTATGTATGTGGTACTGTTTGGGTTGGGGGAAGGGAGACACATATTAACGTGATTATTTGCAGGATGAAAGATAGGGAGGTATTTTAACTGCTTCTGGCTTTAAACCAAAGTGCAAAATTAATGGGCTGTAATGTTGTTGGCTTTGTTTGATGAAGTGTTTAGTGAATGTTATTCAACTGAAGAATAAATATTCTTGATACAGTTGTTGAGAGAAAAGAAAAAACATTGCAGCACCCTGTAAGTTGGTGGTGTTAAGCTTTCATTTAATCGGCATGTTAATCATTAGCTTTGGTTTTGGCTTTTAAGTTTTGGAGTGAGGAAAGGCTGTTCACAAAAGTACATTTAAGAATGTGAGGTGGCCAAATCAGAAAGGCATAATTACTGCCCAGGTTTTGTTTCAGTAACAATGTGATGTATTGCAAATGGCTGAAACAGTGAAGTTTTGCCTGACTTCTCTGAGTTTAGGTCTCAATACTGCATTTCATTGCAATGCCCACAGCTTTCTCTTGCCTCTACAGCAAAAGGATCCCTCCGCACACTCAGGTCATTGTGGGCAGCTGTTAGGCCAGTAAGTGCAAGACAAGTGATTATGTGACTAAAGAGAGAATCTAACAATGATAGTTGCATTGAGATTATCAGTGGATTAATAAAGAGTTGAATAAAGTTTTTGTGAAGCAGCTTTTAGTGAACGCAAAGTACAGTACAAATAAGCAATTTTTTTAGCCATTGGTATAGCACTCTTCTGGGTATATTAGTGCTGATCACCCTAAAGCACTTTGCATAGAAGGGTGTGATGGAATGGGTTGTGTTTGTTTGCTTTTTGACATATTCTTGCATGCATGTAACAGGAATTTTTTTTGATTGAAAAATGTAAGTTGTGATTGAAATCTGTGACAAAATATCTGGTGTATGCTTAGGAGAAATTCATTTGAATTGCAGAATGAGGGGAAGAAACTTTCAAGAAGTGGCACGTTTCTTATCTAAATGTGGGATAGTGTCTTGTTGGATAAAATATCAGATCTTTCATCGTTGTTGGCTTTTCTTGGTAGTTTGAAGCTTCAGATATTGCACAATGTATAGTTCATATTGAGTGAGAATACTAAATTATTTTTATGTTCTTATGTTTTGTAGGAGAGTTAGTGTTGATGGAGTTGGTGGATGTCTCTGAACTACAATAACCTTCTATTATCTTTCCAGTATTGAATTACTTTTATTAGGTTTTCTTATTATTTAGTTAAGGTAGCACAAAATTCTCAACTAAAATTGATTTTTCTGGTATGTGCTGCATTCATTTATCTAATTTGCTGAATCAAACTTAAGAGAAAAGGAAGTTAATTTGTACTATAAAAGGACTTGCTTACTGCAGATATGATAGAATAATACTGGTAATGGGAACTTAAAACAGTTCCCAAATAGGATAAGGATGTACAGAGTTTTGATAAATATCTTGGGTGTTTATGAGTAATGAAAGTTAATTTTTGGCACTTTACAAAATGGGTACACAGCTAGTGTTGTAATTAAATTAAAAAAAGGACCAGATCTGATTTAATAATGGCTGGAAATGAATATCAAATGTCTTACTTTCTGCACAAAGTTTAAATCTCTGTGAAATGTAATAAAGGTGCATTTTATGTGCAACGTGGAGCTCTTCAGATTTTAAGGTGAAAACTGCCTGTTAGTCCAGTGTCAAAGGATTTTTATGTAGAAACTATTTAAAATACTACTTCAGAGATTGATAGGTATTTTAAAAGAACAGGACCAATGAAAGCCACTTGGGTAGGAGATTTCGTAATCATGAAATATTTTTTGTGGACTAAGGAGAGTTCCCTTGTGCTGCACAAATGCCCTGTGCTGCAGATTTTAGATATTCAGTGAAACCACAATTCTTCCTTCATGGGCAGAAGACTCCTAGATATGTGACATGGATTCACATCATTGGTACGAGAAACTCCAGTAGTGCTCAAATCCTTTGGAACAGCAGTATCTTGGAGATGATTTTGTTTAACATAAATTCCAAGAGCACAGCTGTTCTGGACATAGGAAACTTCATTCCTGAAAACCTGAAAGAATAAATTGGTCTTTGGTACACTACAGTGACCTTTAAGTGTTGCCGGTAGGGCCCCGGCAGGGCCGAGATAAGAAGCGAGATAGGCACGCAGTGCAGAGAGAACAGCTTTACTGGCGATGTCCATGATCCAAAGAGGAAATTCATAACAATCTCTCCATTTTTATAACCTCTAGTGCCCACCCATTAAACCTAGCCAACTAAATCTCATCTTATTACTATGCCCCTAAAACATCGAACAGAATGGCCCCTTATTGCCTATCCCCACCCCTGTTATATTTTGATTTAACTACCTCTTTATCTATACAGAAGAATGCAAACATGTGAAGGACAGGCCGTTTTCTACCCTTAATATTCTAAGTTACTCAGCCACCCAGCTGTAGTGAATTCCCAAATCTCTTAGGCACTCCTTAAGGCATCATAAGAACTGGACTTCTAAGGCCAGGTTCCTATGAGCTGCCCAGATACTGATGTTTCCTATATGTTAAAACTAGATAATAATACTTGAACTGAATAAAACGCCACCTAGCCTATTCTTTATTTGAAAAATATGAAACAAGTTATGCATAATACTTACCTTTGATGATAAAATGTGTTTTTAGTTTTGTAAGACAGGAAGACTGATATCCATGGGATTCATTAAAATGACTGAGAGTGGAAATAGGCACAGATGTGTCAAAACAGATTATTGAATTTTTTAATTGAAATTTTTGTAATTTTACATAAGTCTAGATTCTGTCTTAGACTCAAACTATTCTGAAAATTTATGGAAGGTCTAAAATGGTAATAGCAAGCTTTATTTTTAAACTAATGGTAGTAAAACCCACTGGATAATCACATTTTCATGGAAGGTTGTTGTAAAATGGACATAGAAGAAAGCAGTTTCTATTGGAGAAAGTACTTCAGTTTTGTTTAGGCCAATGATCCTGTGGAGGACCAGGGATAAGTGTGTTTTGTCTCAGACATTCTGACTGTTGCGACAGGAAAAGTGTGATCAGAAAAGAGGGTCCCTCACAGGTGGGGCAGCACTATTCTAGTTGTTTTGTGATGGAACTCAGGGAGCAAGTAAGCTGGTGCCCAGTTCAAAAGGTTTAACACTCTGAAGTTGTATAATTTCTGCCTTTTGCTCTTCTGAGGGACTGTTACAGCAGCTGTGAAAGGAAGCAACTAAATAGTTTCTAATTCCTTCTATGGTTGTATTTAAATATCATCTTCTCTACAAATGCTGATGCAATGCTTGTCCATCACTTTGAATAGCAGAGCAGTAAAATAAATTAAAACATTATGGTGAAGTGATTGGAAGAATTAAACTAAAGCCAGGATTTAATGTTGCATTTATATATTGCATGATAGAGCATTACATTGTATTGCATTTGAGGCATGTATTGCTGTTTGAGGCAATGAATATTCTACAGACGATTCCTGTGGTTAACTTTTGCTCTTGGAATCTTTGAGTTTAGCAGTCATAATGGTTGAGGGCATTGTAAATTATTGCTCTCTAGCATAAAGTCTTGTATCTTGTGGGAAATGACCATTTTTGAGCATGATGGTTGAAAAATTGTTTCTCGAAAACAGCCTGTGTGGTTGTACTGCAGTTCTGAATCAAGAGATGAACTAGGTGATGTCTTGAGCTTTCTTCAAAGCCCCTGTTTAAGGATGTTGTATTTTTGTATTGAAGCAAAGTCAGTGACTACACTGCTTATCAAAGTCAGGTTTGCACTATAATTCTTTTGAAAAGAAACTGTCCTTTGCTAAGAATTAAAAATACTGTAGGTATTATTTTTAATGATTTCTCTGCTTGCAGGTTTTAAATTTTCAAACATCTATTTTATGTTTTACTGTACTACAGATAACCTGACATGAAAGGAGAAATTAACCATTTGAGTTTTTTTCCTTCCTTCCTTTCTTTGCTTGCATACCTTTTTCCTTCTTGCTTGAGATCATTCAAAAGCTAATTCATAATATGTGGTGTGGAGGAAGAATCTGAATTTAAGAGATATTGGAGAGAAATTTTTGGATGAGAAACTGAGCCTGTTTCCAGGAGGAATTATTAACTGAACAACCTGCTCCATACTCCTTTCAAAAGTGTACCTTTGCTGACTCCTGGGAAGCTGTGTGTGCACCAGCAGCCATCACCTATCTGACTTCTCAGTTGCACACTTAAAACAGTCACTCTTCCTATTTACCCAGGTTCAGATACTGATTTGAAAGTGCAGATTTTATGCCAGATCTTTTTTTGCTGCTTCTTCCCCTTCGAAAGCACTCGGATAGTCTGATATTAGAGTATAAAAATATATCAAATACTGGTATTTATTGAGCAGAAGTCTTCTTTTTAAAAATTGTGTTCCTACTGTGCTGTTAATAGCAGAACAGTATATTTTCCCCATCTTTCAAGTTTACTTTAGAAGTTGAAATCACGTATAAAACCAGCAAGCAAAACATATGGGCAAAACTTCCTAAATTATTTTTATGGCTAAATGAGAATGGAATTATTTTTAAGAGTTATTTTTACTGTTTTTCAAGCCTGCTTTAATTAGTGTTTTTCAATCTGGTTGATTTTTTTCAATCTGGTTGATTTTTTTTTTAACTATTGTAATCTGTTTCAAGTAGAGTGGCTTTTTGTTTGTTTGTTTGGTTATTGAAGAAGATTTGCACAGTAAAGTATATAAAAATGCAGTTTTCTGTTCTCTCTGTAAGAAAGCACCACAAATCAAAAGATGTCTTCAGTTTAAGGACCTCTGACCACTAATTCACAGATTTTTGCTTAGGAGATATAAAAACACAATTAATATATTATGAACCATATTTTATTTCCAGTTAAGTACCTAATGATGTGCAGAAGGAATATGTGAGTGTTGTATTTGTTTCTAGAAAATCAGTCTGTCCGAATGTATGTATCTGATGTATGCACAGAACTTTGAAAAGTTGTTTTTTTAATGCTAAGTTAGTCATGGAGTATTCTGAGTTGCAAAAATACATTGGATTGTTGAAGAATGAAAATCTTATTTTGATTAAAAAAAAAGACGTCTGTCACAGGCTGGTTTTATTAGCTTTAATCCAAGTATTAAATATTATAGGTATATTACAAATATTGTAAGCATGAAATGAGAAACAGTAGGTTGGTATGACAAATAGTGGAAACAGAAAAACTAACAAGGAGGCTGGGGTGGAATACTGTTGCACAGATGGACAGCAGACTATTTCCTAAGAGATGTTAGAGAAGTAGAGCTTAGACAGTAAACTTTGAACATGTACATTGTACATATTGGTGACAGTTAAAATCTGTTCATGGTCAATGGATAGGAATAGTCCTTTCTCAGACATGGCTCCTCTGATCTATATTAGATATTTAGAAGTCCTTCTGTATTAACTGTAAATGGAGCCTAGATGGCTAGTCTTGGATGCAGACACACATATACAGTAGATGTCTGTGTTTGATTAGATGAATCTAATTAGCTGAACCCCCTCACTGAGGGATTAGATCCTGACAGCAAAGTCACAGCTGGAACTTTTGGGCAGACTGGAAATTTGTTTGCAAATATAAGTTGTGAAGAGAAAGGGACAAAAAAAGGGCCAAAGACAGAACACTGCTAAATTGCCAGAAGGAAGTGGCAGCTGCCTGGGAAAAAACTCCTGGATGATGGAGCTTCAGTAGAGGAAGGAAAAAACCCAACAGCCTATGTGATGCTTCCAAAAGCAAAATCAGATGTCACAAACTCTAGATGACTGCAAGATGGCAGAATCAAGGATGATTTGATTGCTTATCATTGATTATGACCCGAAATCTTTATGAAAATGTCTTCCCATTCTAGGCTGCAGTCTCATTAGATTTTCTTATAAACAGATTAGAAAAATACTCCCAGAAGTGCTTTCACAGTTAGAACATAATGGACACCCTTACAGAGGGTCTGAAAAATAAAAGGAACTGCAGAATTATTTGTGGGTATGGTCACACATTTCCAAATGGATAAACCACTTAAAAATATTACAGACTTCAGTCACAAAAAACTGTAGTGACTGTCAACCAACCATAGATTTTGCTGGTGTGAAAGCTTTGTAATAAAGTGTCTGATGCTTGTGCAGTTAACATGAACCTACAAATAGATGAATTTCAGTTAGTTTTTAATATCAAGCATGTTGCACCATTTCAGAGCAGTACACTAGTACTTCCTTAGTACCTCAGGAGGTAAGACTTCGTGGCTATTCTGCATATTGGAATAGGAGTAAAATAGTAATAATAATAAAAAAAATTTGTAATCTAACTCTAGGAATATAAGAGAAATTGTCATAATTTGATTGTCCCCGTTCCTCTTTTTACCAGGCTTGCAGTCAGCAGAATAAGGGTTTATCAGAAAAGAACATACTGAAATTAATGGAGGTTGTTCAGAAAGTTGTACGATACCATATGAAATGCCTGATAAGACCTCCCTAATGCTCTGTATAGAAAGCAGTCATTGTTCCGAAAAGTTTCTTTACTTTTTTTTTTTAAGAATAGCTCTATAGTCACTTATATTTGGTATAAAACATAAATACTTTGAAAACCTTTGCCAGAAGTGTGACAAAAGATAAAACATTGATTAGTCTTTTGATTTATTAAAAACAACTGGAAAAATATAGAATGTTTTAATTTTTATTTTCTTAAACCTGAATTCTGTCATACAAAAAAGGAAATATAAATATATTCTTACATGCACAACAGGCCTTTGATGCTTTTTTGCTGATGGAGACTCTAATTTTCCCATGTATAGAATGTGGTATAGATTTTTTCAGATCAGGCAACACATGCTGTATTACGTTCTTGAGGTTCAGTTTGCAACCAAAATAATATTGTACAGCAGCGTTTTTTGTTAAAAAGCAAGCATAGGTGATAAGATCNAATTTTCCCATGTATAGAATGTGGTATAGATTTTTTCAGATCAGGCAACACATGCTGTATTACGTTCTTGAGGTTCAGTTTGCAACCAAAATAATATTGTACAGCAGCGTTTTTTTGTTAAAAAGCAAGCATAGGTGATAAGATCCAATGATTATTGCTTAAGAAGGAATGTCAAGACTTGTTACTATCTCATTCAGGTTCAGTAATTGTTGGGCTTTCCAGGGCCCCTTGTGCTAGATTGCCATCGACCTGAACTCCTTCCCCTGTTTTTGGTGAAACTTTGTTGCAGGAAGTACCTTGCTTGGTTTTTTCTCCTAGATATAGAAATCTGAGCTGCCAATCTCAGTTTTGTACTGCCTTGGAAGTATTTGTATTATTTACACATGAACTCCTAAGTATTTGTTGCACTAAACCCCATGAATCAAAATCCAATGCCTTTCTGTAGTTACCTAATAGCTGTTTCTAGGAAAGTGTGCTTGATTTAGTGCTTTCTTTGGCCGCCTCAATTTCAGGTATGTTTGTGGTGAGAAGCTTATAAAACATATTAATGTTTTATATTATCAAGATTAGTAGATTTTAAAATATCACTGCTCCTAATAACAGTAATATTTCTACTAACTCTATGCAACAGCTCTGCAGTTAGACTGTCAACGGCTATAAAAAGAATATTTTCACTTTGTGTGTTTTTTGGTATTTCCATTTAATGGCAATACTCCAAAGTTCACTGTCACACTTGAACAAAAATTACTAGAGTGAACTGGAGACATAAATATTTTTTAGTATTTACTACGGTTTTTGCATGTGAAGTATAAATATCATTAATGTCTAGGAATAGAAGAGTAGGCTGAGGCTGGGGGGAACTCCTCCATCTTGCTGTACTTCAGTAATACATATGCATGTGGAAATGCATAAAGGATGTTTGGTCTACTCTTTCTCAACTAGAATTTGCTGTATCTCTGACTAGGTAGTGAAAATCAAGGTGAGAGCAGTTTCAGGTTTCTTTTAGCAGTACAGTTATCTACTCTGCTCTCAATGGTTATAAAGGTTATCTCATTAATTAAATGTCTGTTTCTATCCACAAATAGTTTTCCAAGGACTCGTAGTTTCTCTCTACATCTTCAATGTTCTTAGTTCCAGGCTTCAAAGAGGGAAAAGGTATGTGCCGAGAGATTGGATAGGATAAATGATGACCTGATGACAGTGGAAGGGGAAACTGAATGGTGCTTTGCAGTTTTATGGCATTAGACAGGATTGTCAGTAAGTAGTGCTATCTACTGGGAAGTTGTCAAAAAGGCGAGTGGTATCCATTGGCTGATGTGAGCCATTACCTTCCAAAAAAAATCCCATGAAGGGAGTGAGGACTAGTTGTAGCTTTACTTAACCTTGTCTTGTAGAGGCTGTTTCCAAAGGTAATTGCTGAATCTATTTTTTTATATAAAGTATCTTAGCTCTCAGAGAATGTGATGGATGACCATTTAGAGGTGCCTTTTTCCATTGATGTTGAGAGGCAACCTTGGTGGTTGCTGAAATGAAATTCTGATTTAAATTCCATCCTGACTGCGACAAACTGATTGCAGTCTGTTAGTTCCTTTGGAGGAAAGTTAATATAAATTAATATAGTTTATAAGTTTCGGTTATAAATTAGTTTTAAGTTACAAGGTTTATAGGTAAATTAAATGTAGAGTTATTTAAGTAAGTTAGAGATAAGTTTAAGTCTTAAATATGTATTGTTTAAATTAAGTTGATTAATTATAGAAAGTGCAATATTGCTACAGATTGTATAGATATTGTTAAGGATAAGAGAGAATGCTATTATGTTGTTCTTGTTAAGTGCTTAAGTTTACTTAAGTGCTTAACTTTGCATGAGAGGAATATAGACCCTTCTCTCAAAAACAAAGACGCCTGTTTTGAAACACCTGAACAGGTATTCTAAGATTAAGGAACAGCCCTAGGAGATACAACCTTATCTCTCTTAGGAAAAAATATTTTATTCTTAAGAGGAGATATCCCTGGAGTGATAAGGGAATCATTAATTTAATTAATTGACTTGTTAGTTGGCTTGTATTTTATCCAGGAAATCCCTAAACCAAAATTGGTAATTTTAGGACCCAACAGAAAAATATTTTGAATTTTGACTGAATTTGTTTTTTCTATAATGTTC
>VYZS01067853.1:6490-18422 GCA_013400695.1 Neodrepanis coruscans | reverse complement strand
GCCGGCGGGGCCGGCATCACCGAGGGACCGCCAGCCGCGGGGCCGCCGCGGGCTGGTGCTGCTCCCGCCGGAGTGAGAGTTGCCCCGAAACCGAGAATCCTGCACAGTCATGGCGTGAAGGACGGGGAGGCAGTGGCGGGGCGCGGGGAAGGGCTGTCGGAGCGGGGTCCGCCAGAGGGCCGCGGCCATTCCAGCCGCGGGGATTAGCGGGACATCCCTCGGGGCATCCACGGCGGGGGGAGTTCTGTTCGCCGAGACAATGGGAGCAGCCCCCTGAGCGGGACAGAGGCGAGTGAGGAGACGGGGGGCTCACCCGTTGCTTTCGGGGAATCGCAAATTAGGGCAGAAGGCCGCCTAAGGGCTTAGGTGTCTTAATGTTGTTAAAAGGGTTTGCCACATCTTATCAAACGTATCTCTTTCTCTTGATAATTCCTCCATCACTTTGTACTCTCGGGAACTCCCAGTGCAGGTTGGGCCGTTACTTTAGTATTTGATGTACACTTTACTAGGCTTATAAAAGCTTTAAATCAGTTTTTGGAAATAATAGTGATGTTTAAGATGTTTTTGAAAAAGAGTCGTGTTTGTTTTGTAAGATGGGTAAGTGGAATTATGTAAAGTAATCTATAATGGGCCTTTAAATAAACTACTAAAAAAAAAAAACTTTATTTTTTGCTGTGTTCTAAGCTCATGCAATGGTTCTCACTTTTGTTCTCTTCCATCAAAGGCCAGAAAACATTTATGGAGTTTCAGTTTGTTGTTTTATTCTCTAACTCTGTGAAATGTCCTAGTTACACGTAAACCAGGAATATTCATGTAAATAAACCTCCAACAATCAGCAGAAACACTCAGAATTAGTGTGAGGTATCTTTGAATTCTTATCTTTTTTATTATTTCTGATTTATGCTTGCACCAGGGAAGTCCAGGCAAACATGTGAGTGTTGGTACCTGCCGCTGTAGTTAAGCATGTAGTCCTGTGATCATTCTGCTGTGAATAGTTTCAAAATTACCTAATTTAGACTATAAAAATCTTAGTTTGTAAAATAAAAGAGGTACTAATAAACTAAGATGTACAATAGCAGAGTAACTACTTTTGCGTTCCAATTGAAACTGCATTTCTGGTTATTTTCCCTATTTATGCTGACAGAGTCTGAAGGGGAAGACCAGCTTTGGTGAATTTTGTAATGAGATGTCAAGACTTCTGAGAAATTACAAAGAAAATGAAAACATGTCGTGGTTCACTTGCAGCACAGCTGGTGCTTTAGTTTTTTAAACTGTCTGCAAAGCCAAGGAAATCCTAGTATTTTTTATCAGTTGCAAAACATAGAACTGGGATGTAAAATGGAGACTGGAAGATGCTATGAAAAAGGTTTACTCTAAAATAGACATTTAAAAATAGAATATAGCAATAAAATATTGCTCTATATTAATAGCCTTGTTAACATCAATGAACTGTAAACCCAAACAGAAGCTTAAATATAAGGAAAAGGTATGCATCTCTCTGAGAAAAGCCATCTATTTTTAGTGTCTATTGAAATTGATTTTTTTTTCTGTCTATGTGCATGTGCTTTACCCAGGAGACCCACAAGACACAACCATTCCCTTGAGTAATATGCTGTACTTCTTCTGTGAGTAATTGTACTACTATTCAGTAAAATGTCTAAAAACGTATTCAAGTCTTGCAGAAACCACTGGAATTAAACAAATTAAGTGGTTTGATGAATAGAAGCCAAGGTCCTAAACTCCTAACAGTGACTTTAAAACAGGAATAGAGTTGTAACAAATTTTTTCTACCTCAGTGAAACTGTTCTCTAGTCTCACCCTTTTTTTTTCTTACAGTAAGTTATTGGTCATATACAATAGACTTGGGTAACTGAATTGACAACTGATAATAAGAAACATATTGTAAATACTGACTTTTTTTCTCACAGCTCTAAGTCAATAGCAGAGTTTGTGTCAGGAGGCTGTGTTTTGGCCCAATTTATTGAAATTTCATAAATCTGATAGAATTTGTGTTTGAGTTAATTGCAGATGCATCAAATATGCTATGGAGGTAGATGTTATTTGTTTAACTTCACTTTTAGAGAGTTATCTACACCAAGCACAGTGCTTTCCCTTTTATTTTTCTTTTTTTTTTTCCTGATGTGAAATTTGCATAAAAAGCAAATTTTCCTTAACACTGAGAGCTCTACTGCTTTTCTCACCCAAAGAACATTTCTTTTTGGAAATCCTCGGAACTAAGCCACAATGCCAAGCTGAGTTGTACTTCAGCATCTACATGAACCACAGAACACAGATCTTTCTCTCAAGTACTTCACCCTTGCAGTACTTTTTATGTTACTCTTGTGTTTTAATTCCATGGAAGTTTTCCTTTCCTGAACTCTTCCTTTCCTTTCCTTTCCTGAACTCTTGCCTATAGCCATTCAAGCTCATGGATGTTCTGTCGTTTCTGTGTGTGGTAGTTTAGTTAAATGTAAAATTATCAGTGATATCTTCAACAGCATGTTTTGGCTAATTTTCCTCTTTTCCTTTTTTTTTTTTTTTTAATTAGATACCAAATTTATACCAAGAACTGGTTTGTTTTGTAGTGGTTTTCTCTTTGTGCTATAGCTTTTCTTATCTCATTGAGGTTTTTTATTAGACAGTTATTTTAACTCCTTCCCAGGCCAACACTCAATTAAATTTAAATTTTTCTTGAAAAAATGCATTTTCAGTGTGCACTCTCGAAGTTGAATTTACCTCTCACAGAAGTCAAAGAGCTGGTTGACTCTTAACATGTTGACCAGGCACCAGACCTGCTAATTGAGAGTTTTGAAAACATCCTGATGTTAAGTGCAGCATTTAAGCTAAATCAAGCCATTTAGATGGGAAGCAAGCTATCTTGCTTTCACAGTGTAATCTTCATCAACAACCTTTGTTTCAGTTCTGCAGAAGAGAGAAAATTTGTCTTGGGTTGAACTGGATTTTAAACTCTTGTCCCTTGTGACTCTGCCTTTTAAATAAGAATACTGGTTGTGTTTGAGTCTTCCAACTGTCCCAGTGATATGGCTTATAAACTGGACCCTTAGCCTGAAGCATCTCTGCCTCCCTGCTGTGTTGTCCTGGTAGGTCCACTGTGGTTTGGTATATGGCCACTTTTCCTCTGGGAGCTGGCATTGCTGCCTGCCTGAGAAAGAGTTTTTTTAAGACTTTTATTATACCACAAATTATGTAACATGGATAGAATTTTGATTTGCTGTTGTTTGTTTTTTTGCAAAGCCTGTATGCCTCTTTTTATGCCAGCTTTTATAAACTGTCTTCTAACCTACTTAGTCCTATTTTTACCTGGGAGGGATTGACAGCATTCTGCAGCATGCTGTCTCTGATCTCTCCCAGCAGGTTGTTTCCCATTAGCCTATTGCAGACTCTTGTGTTCTGCCTTCTTTGGAAAGAACAAACCTTGCAAGATGGACCAAAGTGAGTCCAGAGCTTCTTCCCAACCAGAAACTCCTGTGCTGTTTCCTCAGAGACTGTTGCCATCAGTAGTACTTACACTTAGTCTCTTTTGATTTTAAGAGTATGCAATACACATTTTTAAAAAGAGACCTGCTAAGTCAGAGTGTAGTGGCTCGGGACTCAGTTCAAAAAAAGAAGGAAAGCAAAGCTTTCCTTAAGTCATTTATGTGATGCAACACTTCAGCATCCCCCTATCCCGTTACCTTTAAGTGTGTGCATAAGCTTCACACTTTGTGTGAAGTTTTTGTCCTGGCCAATTTTGAGTAAAAATGGGGGAAGGTGGGATGCTGTTTAGGCTGCTGTTTTGCTTTGAGGAAGTACAAGTGGAAAAATAGATGCAGAAGGCTTTAATCTTTGAGTTTAACCCCTTGTCTCCTGCCATCCACCCTGTTCTGTGCTTCTAGTTAGATTGTATTCACAAGTGTTTTGAGTGCAATACGGGAACATAGCATTGCTGATACTGTCCTTTTCACATTGAGGACCTCTAAAGAGATGCTGATACAACTTGGTAGCATATGAGCAATTTTAAAAGCTGATATAAATTGTCTTTGACTGACAAAAATTCCTTCATCCAAGACTGTACTTGATGACATCTGTATTTTTTTTTAAAGGGATCTTTTTACTTCGCTATGGTGATACTAATTGTATTATTTCAACTGTGAGATTGGATTACTGGATCTGTTGTTATGGTGTGTGTCACAGTAACGCTACATGCTACTTTAAGTAAGTAAATGCTGAGATAAACTTTAAGAGTAGTAGTAACACACAGCTGCTGTATGTAAATACAGCTGGAAGCTGAAGGTGGTATAGATCTCTACAGACTAAACACAATCCCAAGCACATGTAGATTTCAGTGGACTTCCTTTGGACTGTTCTTTTGGATTAGGTCTTTTGTTTCCAATACAAATAGAGATGCTGAACTTCATCCTATATTAAATTTATTGAGAACTTTTTACATGATGTTGTTAAAATACTGCTGTCCAAGATCTGTTAGGAGTTGTCTGTTTTTGGGATGCATCATTCAGAAGGAAAGTATTGAAGCCTTTCACTAGTTTTGCAGATATTTACAATGGGCCATTCTAAGCATATTCAAGTCTCATATAAGAATCCAGTCAGAGGCAGGACACCTCTTAAGAGTGAGTAAATGTAATAATACCTAAAAACAAGGCTTTGAAGGAGAGGTTGCAAAAGAGAGAAAAACTAAATAAAAGGAGTTGTGTGATCAATGTTACAGATTAGAATGAGGATCTTTGCAGCAGTATTGTTAGAGTGAACGGATGAAAATAAGCAAAGCAACAAAAAAATGTTGCAGACCGAGACCCTCAGAGGAATGTAAAAAAATAGCTATTAGGAATAAAGACACAGTGGGATTTGCAGTTACAAAGCCAAGAGAGGTCAAAAATTCAAGAAATTTGGTGAAAAATATATGCAAAAAAGATGGAAGTGTGTTTCTGAGCACTGGCCAGGGAGACATCACTAGACAGTTTGTTGAGAGTGGTTTTGTAAGAGTACTAGAGTGGCATGCAGGTTGCTTGTTATTCCTTTGTCTGGTTTCATCCTGAGTATTTTCCAACTGTTGGAACAGTATAGTTAACTGACTTTGGAAAGGAAAGGGAAATGAGATGGCAATTAGTGGAGTCAAGGTTCCTGTTTTAAATGAGAATATCTAAGAACACAATGAAGGACATGTTTGTGGAGAGGGTTGAGAAGAGCTGGGAATTGCTCTGCCAGATATTTCTGTATAGGGTGCTGTCACCAAGCCTGTGAAGTGGTTTGAAAGCAGATGACATCTGTGTGTGTGTGAGGAGGGCGATAGAGGGACTTGTAGGAAAGGTGAAGAAAAGGTAAGGAAAGTTAAGATGTGAGGAAGACCATTTTGTATCATGCAGGTTTTCTTTCTCAAGAAATTAATCAGATCTTTTTTAGAGAAAGGGGAGGCATGGAATGGAAGAGTGATGAGAGGCACAAGATGACCCAGTTGTGGCAGAAAGGCTGTAAGGATGATGGAATTGCAGCCTTCTGTTGTGACCATAGGAATGCATTAGCAGAGGGTACTTTTTGCAGGGGTCTCTTCCATCCTTGCTGCATTGTATTTTTTTATGATGTGTCAGTTTCCTGACTACATGAGGCAGCAGTGACATAGCCACCTCCTTTTCTTTCCTGCTGTCAGCCATTATTGTGATTCCAGTTGGGAATCCTGTTGGGGTACACAGTCCCTGGTCCAGATACCTGAAAGTCTTAGGGCCTGGTTGTTTCAACACAGCTTCCCAAGGAGCTGTTTGCAATTTCAGAACCTGTTATGTAGTTGATAGCAAAAAGACAATGTCTTAGTTCTGTCCATACAGTCAGGAAGGGAGAGGGCATTTCAAAACCTCTACATGACTTGGGAATAGTTTGCCACATTTTAGTATTTTGGCTTTAGTAGAGAGAGGAAACAGGAAATATGAAGGAGAAGTAGGGAGAGGAACAGGAAAAAGAAGAATAAGAATGTAAGCAAGATTTCATCTGTATAGGTTTGTTTAATGTATTTGAAAGCACTGATATTTTCCATGTTAAACTTTACATTTAGATTGACCACACACGTTCCTAGCTGAAGTCTCAAAGCCCACAGTGCATAACTCCTGTCAGTCTTTTTTAATGAGATGATGAATGGAACACATTTGTCATTAGCAGTGTACTGGCTTAGTGGCAGCTGACTGATTTTTCTTGTTTACATACTGACATTGGGCTTTTAAGCTATCTAAAATACATGGTTATTTTAGTATCCATGAGTTGGTTGCACATGCTGAGGAAGCTAACAGTTTATGACCCCAACCTTCTGTATGTTTTTCTCATAACCATAATTTTAAATGCATCATTCCCACTGGTATAAGCTGTACTGTCTGTAGCTTCACCTAGAAAAGTGTGACTGTTCTGTGTAAAGTTATTTGAATGTTTAAGTCACTGTGGAGGCACAGAAGACAGATCAGAAGATAAAAGATGGCTTGTGGACTCAGAGGCTGATACAGCACTTTTGTGATCATGTTGTTACACTGCAAGAAGATGAGTGATGTATTCACATAAACAGAGAGCAATTATTTTTTAGTATTTTTCTGTGTCTGCTTCAAACATAAAGCCAGCATATTTTTATGTTGATTGTAGAACAATTATGTTGCACAAAAGTGAGATTTTTTTTTGTGTGTTTATATTTAGAGTTAGTGGTAAATTAATCTCAGATAATTAACAGTGATTGTACTAACAGCAAAACGATCCTAATGCTCAGCATGGTGTGTTGGAATAATATCCAAGTGTTAGGATTTAATTTTACAGTACAGTAGCCTGTCATCATCAAGCAAGTTTTTTGTTTTTTTTTTTCTCTATGAGAGATTAACTCTCTAGTTTCAGAGTTGGCCTCATCCTCTCATATTTTGTCTTGCTACCGTCTAATTTTTCTTTATGATTTCCTTTTGATGCACATATGTTGTTGATTTGTGTGGTTTAGCAAACAATTGCACTCTTTGCATTTTAAAGCCAGCTCTTACAGACTGCAAATCACCAGTGTGAACTTGCAAAAAAGTAACAACACGTTTATGAAAGAGAAACAAAGGACCCTTTCCTGGTACTTTTAACTTAAATTGGCTGTGGGTGGCTGTTGTTCTCTTGCTGCATTGCCGGTAGCCGTTATGGTCGGTTTTCTGGTGTGGATGGATGCTGTGTGTAGCTCTCTTTATTTGAATAAATAAAAAGGAAGAGCAAGATCCTGAAGAAGACCCAGAAGACAAAGTTCACAAACTAAACCTTGCAACCAAAAACCAAAATCCATGTTATTCATGTGATTACTTCCTTTCACTTACATGACATTTATAAGAAATGTTAAAAGGGTTGNATGTGTCAGTTTCCTGACTACATGAGGCAGCAGTGACATAGCCACCTCCTTTTCTTTCCTGCTGTCAGCCATTATTGTGATTCCAGTTGGGAATCCTGTTGGGGTACACAGTCCCTGGTCCAGATACCTGAAAGTCTTAGGGCCTGGTTGTTTCAACACAGCTTCCCAAGGAGCTGTTTGCAATTTCAGAACCTGTTATGTAGTTGATAGCAAAAAGACAATGTCTTAGTTCTGTCCATACAGTCAGGAAGGGAGAGGGCATTTCAAAACCTCTACATGACTTGGGAATAGTTTGCCACATTTTAGTATTTTGGCTTTAGTAGAGAGAGGAAACAGGAAATATGAAGGAGAAGTAGGGAGAGGAACAGGAAAAAGAAGAATAAGAATGTAAGCAAGATTTCATCTGTATAGGTTTGTTTAATGTATTTGAAAGCACTGATATTTTCCATGTTAAACTTTACATTTAGATTGACCACACATGTTCCTAGCTGAAGTCTCAAAGCCCACAGTGCATAACTTCCTGTCAGTCTTTTTTAATGAGATGATGAATGGAACACATTTGTCATTAGCAGTGTACTGGCTTAGTGGCAGCTGACTGATTTTTCTTGTTTACATACTGACATTGGGCTTTTAAGCTATCTAAAATACATGGTTATTTTAGTATCCATGAGTTGGTTGCACATGCTGAGGAAGCTAACAGTTTATGACCCCAACCTTCTGTATGTTTTTCTCATAACCATAATTTTAAATGCATCATTCCCACTGGTATAAGCTGTACTGTCTGTAGCTTCACCTAGAAAAGTGTGACTGTTCTGTGTAAAGTTATTTGAATGTTTAAGTCACTGTGGAGGCACAGAAGACAGATCAGAAGATAAAAGATGGCTTGTGGACTCAGAGGCTGATACAGCACTTTTGTGATCATGTTGTTACACTGCAAGAAGATGAGTGATGTATTCACATAAACAGAGAGCAATTATTTTTTAGTATTTTTCTGTGTCTGCTTCAAACATAAAGCCAGCATATTTTTATGTTGATTGTAGAACAATTATGTTGCACAAAAGTGAGATTTTTTTTGTGTGTTTATATTTAGATTTAGTGGTAAATTAATCTCAGATAATTAACAGTGATTGTACTAACAGCAAAACGATCCTAATGCTCAGCATGGTGTGTTGGAATAATATCCAAGTGTTAGGATGTAATTTTACAGTACAGTAGCCTGTCATCATCAAGCAAGTTTTTTTTTTTTTTCTCTATGAGAGATTAACTCTCTAGTTTCAGAGTTGGCCTCATCTTCTCATATTTTGTCTTGCTACCGTCTAATTTTTCTTTATGATTTCCTTTTGATGCACATATGTTGTTGATTTGTGTGGTTTAGCAAACAATTGCACTCTTTGCATTTTAAAGCCAGCTCTTACAGACTGCAAATCACCAGTGTGAACTTGCAAAAAAGTAACAACACGTTTATGAAAGAGAAACAAAGGACCCTTTCCTGGTACTTTTAACTTAAATTGGCTGTGGGTGGCTGTTGTTCTCTTGCTGCATTGCCGGTAGCCGTTATGGTCGGTTTTCTGGTGTGGATGGATGCTGTGTGTAGCTCTCTTTATTTGAATAAATAAAAAGGAAGAGCAAGATCCTGAAGAAGACCCCGAAGACAAAGTTCACAAACTAAACCTTGCAACCAAAAACCAAAATCCATGTTATTCATGTGATTACTTCCTTTCACTTACATGACATTTATAAGAAATGTTAAAAGGGTTGACATTCACTGTGTGAGAAACCCAAATAACATGCTTGGGTATTAGAAAATTGCCCCAGGGCAGGGTTTCAGTGGTCCCTCTTTTCTTGCTTGTTTACCAAGCATGGTGCAGTAAGGGCTGCTTCCCTCGATAATGAGGTTCTCTGGGTGTTAACCCCTCTTCTGTCCCTACCCCTTCAGTACTTGCTCACATATACCCTTCTACTGCTGTTGCTTGTTTTTCTCTGGAATTCTTTCAAGTTAAAAGGATGTGTCCACAAGGATGTTCATGTCTCCTGTAATAGAAGAAATCAGTGGGTACATGAAAGGGTGCTGAGGTTTGTGAATACGAGGTTTATGAATCTGTTCTGAGCATGAATTGTATTTTTTTGTTTGGTTGGTTTTGGCTTTGCTTATTTTGTTTTTCTGGTTTGGGTTTGTTTGGGGTATTTTTTGGTTGGTTTTTTGGGGGGGTTTTTTGGGGTTTTTTTTTGTCTCTCAACAATTACATATAATGGGGAACCTTCCCATGTTCTGAAGGAATGTGGCCCAGTGAAGGAAAGAAACTTGTGTTGTGCTGCAGTGAAAGAAGTAAAAATAGAAACTTGGAACAATATGGGGAAAACCCAGACCCAGTGTCATTGTCACATGTGCTGCATACAACATTCTCTCCAAGTTTTGGTATAGTGTGTCGAACCAGTTGTCAGACTTCTGATGATGTAAAGGTAACAGCTTCACAAGCCGAGACATTGAATTATATAAAAAAACTTGGAAAGTTAGTATTCTGGCCTTTGCTTCTTATTTTTAACCCCAAATCAGTCACTTGGAATACATATAGCTAGTTAATTTGTACGGCTGTAATATTTATGAAAGCATAAAATCAAACTTTGTAGACAACCAAAACCTTGTGGTTATCTGGAGTGATGGAGATAGAATATTGTTTGACACAAGTAACCTACAGCAAATGGAGAGGTTGCTGCAGACACAAGACTGGCATCATATACAACCAGCTTTGGGTCATGCCTTCATTCTGCATCAACCTGACCTGAGCTGGATCCAGGAATGGAAAGAAGAACTCAGTAGACCAAACACAGCATCCAAGCTGAACTTTTCCAGTTCTACCATTACTACCATTGTGGGTAGTAATGTGCCCAGCTAATAAGCCCTTTCCAAGCCCAAAGCATTAGGAATTTCAGGGACTGGCTGTAGTTCAAGGGGATCAGCTGATCCCAGGAAGAATTATTCCTGCATTGTATACTAGAGTTTACTAAATAGGATACAAGTTGGCTTCACGTGTGGTTTGTTAGATTAGGGTCCCACAAACAGCCCTTTATGTTTGCCTCCAGAAGCAAATTTGATACCAAAGGCTAAGCAGTCAGTAGTGTGCTTCTAGTCCCAAAATCGCTGAGGGGTCAGAGCAGACTGCACATATGAATGTGCTGTCTGTCCAATATTACTACTCTGCAACCACAAGGGATGAACTGTCCCTGAATACTGGAGAAATTACTTTATGTACAACCACAGTTATAAACATCAACTATCAAAACCCATGTCCCATCAAAAGTCATGAAGTTAGCTTGTAGCTGTTAAAATCTTGTGCCTTCTGCCTTTTGAATTTTTGGACTGTAGAAGCTTCCTATGTTCAATTTTTTTCTCTGATACCTTAAGAACTGGGAAAATATGCATGTAAATAGAGGGTTGTATTTCATCTAGGGGAACTTCAATAGAATTCTTAAATACAGGAGTTGACAACACTGAAAAGGTGGATCTAATTTAAACAATGATTGAAAATTGCACTAAACAGAAGTCTCTAATCTGTGAGAAAATGATGCCGTTCATGGAAGCACAGTAATGGTATTTTATCCTTGATCCTAAAAAGGGGAGACAGCAAAAAATGTGTCATAACTGTGATGGGTTCTTGGTCAAGAGTGATCATACCTGAAAATGCAATTGCTAGGATTGCTACAAAGTTGTTTCTTGTAAATTAAAAAGATGATAATAGTAATTGTTTCTTTCTATATTATGATAGAAAATCTGTCTAAAGTGGTGTTCCTGTATTCTATTGAGGCATGTGAGCATACCATGTAATGATGGTGGCAGAAATGCTAACAATAGGTAGTTAAAAAGTCACTTACTTTCACTGCATACAACAAATGAAATCCCAACAGTAAATAATAGAGATGAGAGATGATATCCCTTGCAAGTATCATAGTTTATCTCTACTGTACCATTCTGTCAATATACATGAGGTAACAACATAATCAGAGGTAAAACACCTTAGAAGAAGTAGTTTCAGGGAACCTCAAGAAACAGTAGCTGAACCATTGGAGTGAGTATAAACCAGATATAAATGTGGTTGGCCAAGCTGAAGCATGTAGAAAATAACCTTGCAAAAGAAAAAGGCACTGTAAGTTGCTGGCGGTTGTTTGTGAGACAATATAAACACCAAGAGATGTGTAGTGTCGTGGGTTGAAGAATGGAAATCGTTCCTCTCCTTCCCGGCTCGGTCCTGTTTGGAGCCCCGCGGGCCGGAGCGGGGCCCGCTCTGGCGCAGCCCGGCGGGCATGCTGCGGCGGGCAGCATCCGATGAGCTCTTGCTGGCCCGTGGGGGGTCTGGGGAGAGGGCGTGGGCTCCGAGCCAGGGTGGCCTGAGCCACGGCTCTCCTCTCAGGGCTGCGCTGGGGCCGGGGCCGCCCCGCAAACGGGTGGCGCCGTGGGCGCCGCCACTTCCGGGTAGGCACCTGGCTTGTGGGTCGGCGTCACTTCTGGGCTGGGCCACGGGCGCAGGGGGGCCACCCCGCAGGGCCGTGGCCACATGGCACCACGGCCGCGCAGCACCG
>VYZS01067852.1:0-16282 GCA_013400695.1 Neodrepanis coruscans | reverse complement strand
GTCCCTTCCAAGGCCTGACCACTATTTCCAGAAAGAGAGTTCACATTATAACCATATATGTTCATGTTACAGTCAGAAAGATTCCCAGGTCCAAATATCCACCTCACCCCCTGTACAAGCTCATTCCAACACATCTCTGACCACTAAAACCATTAAATAAATATAAAATATTTATTCATATCATCATGTTGGCACACCCATGATGAGCCCTGTCCTGAACACCCCAGCTGGCAGCTCAGAGCACAGGCAGCTCAGGGGCTCAGTGCAGCCTCCGGGGGCTCTGCCTTCCTTCCACTTCCATTTTTCCCGCTTTGACAAATTCTCCCAAGGATGGCATTTTGCATTTTCCCCCCTGAACCTGCAGGAAGAGCAGCGTGAGGCAGTTGAGCTGCGCATTCAGTGTGCCTGATAACAGGTTATCTGCACAGCAGCCGCAGGTCGGGCCTCCCAGAATGAGAGAGGTCTGGCAGTTGACTGAAAGCTGATTCCTGTCAGAAGCTATTTTCTCTCTGAGACAGAGGAGACATTGTGCCCCTTGGTGCTTGAGTGTGGCCTTGGCTACTGCCAAAAGACCACCTTTTTTTTTTTTTTTTTCGCTGAGACAAAACAGAATCCCCCTGCTGTCAGCTCTATCTGGAGCTGCTGAAAGGGGATGTATAAGCCCAGTAATGCTGCTGAGGAGATAACTGTCAAACAGCATGAAAAACGCTGCCTATCCACCCAGCGGAGCCACTGAAGCTCCATGGAGGCTACAACTCAATGCTCAACAGCTCCTGGCATCTGTGAGGTCTCTTTCTTAGTTGCTTTTTAATACTCTGGTGAAAGAAAACACTGTGTGCACCAGTGGGATTCAGAACCTGCTTCTGCTCACCCAACTGGTCAACTGGGTGGTTCCTGGAGATGTGGAAACGGGCATTGTTCCCCCTGAAAGGGGGAGCAGGGGGGAAACAGGCAGTTCTGCCACGTACAGCGGGGATGTGAACTGCATTTGCAACCTGGTTTACAGTGCTGGGCCAGAAAAACTGGCATAAATAATTGTAAATGTGCATCAGAGGCACGAGAACAACACCGAGTTGCTGAGAAATATGAAAGGCTTTTGCCACTGTAGTTACAAAACCTCCCCAGTACAGATTGAATATGATACACATGGATGTAAAAATCCACTGTTCACAGTGCAGTTTTACAAGAGAAATTGGCAATCTAATGTCTTCCTCTGAAAGCCACAGTAGTCAGGAGCCAGTTCCCATGTTATTCTACTCAAAAGCACCTTCTGGGGCAGTGATTCATTGGGATGAGCTCCAAAAGCACCTTTAACTGCTGTCAGGATCTCAGAACTCCTCAGTGATCCCCATCTCTGGTTCAGAGACTGCAGCTCTCAGTCAGGGGCTTTAGACATCACCACATCCAGAAAACCCTACACACTTCAATTTGGAAAATATAAATCAATAAAATGCATGAACAAACAAGTTGGGAAAAGCAGGCATTAGAAAAGAAAAAAAAAACAGGAAAAGAGGTCCATTCCAATGAAAAAATAGTTGCACTGTGAAATGCACAGCACCAAAAGTATGAAGTTGATTAAGTTACATGAAATAAACATAGAAAGTGCCTTAATTCTTAAGTTGTTTTGAGAATGAAAATAAAGCAAATTTCATCAACATAAGAATAAGACTTTAACTCCTGAATATCAGAGAAAGCTGGACTAATCCAGATTTGATGATGCAGCCCCCCCTACAAATCTCTTTGCAGTGTCAAAGCCATTAGGGTAGCACAAAGTCAAGTTCAAAATTATTAGCTGGCAGTAAATTCCAAAAGCCATACAAGTATATTCCTGTAAATATATGTCCTTTATATATATGTGTGTGTGTATATATACATAAATTTCACCTGACACTTCTGTCTGTGTAAGCCTGTCTGTCTTAATGTCTACAGGCATCCTCCTGGATTAACAGAGTTTCATCAGGCTGGAAGGTCTGGGGAGGGAAACATCCCCCAGCTGTTTTAACCCAGCCACTGAGTCACTTGGAAACCTCTAAAAGGAAAGTGCAAATTGGAATCAGAGTGTGGTGAGGACACAGCACCCGATAAAGTGCTGCTGAGACCATCCCAGTGCAGACCCCAATGCACCCAGTGATTAATCAGATACCTCCTTCTTGTTTTCATAAATGATGAGTAAATCCACTTAGTTTGTATGAGTTGTGCCTGCAGGGATTCCCTCTCCCTCACCCCTGTGCTGGGGTGGCTGTGAGCCAGCACGAGCACAACTGCATTTCTGAACTGTGTCAACTTGTATGTTTATTCTTTTCTTGGGGGGGAAAAAAGGAAATCAGTCTAGAAGGAATTGCTGGTTTCATTATTTAGTTCTGCTTTTCCTGCACTTAACCACAATATCATCATCAAAGCATCCCTTGATAGGGAAATACAAACTCTCCCATCTCTAGTTCAGCCAGGAACAGCACAGCCAAGTGCAGCAACCATCACTCTCCCCTTACTGAATGAAAAGAACAATCTTCACTCACAATTTATGGCTAAAAAAGTAGTTTAAATTACAGATTTTTATATGTTTACACACCTAATAGTGTAGAAGCCACTTTAGAGCTTATCAGCTGCAATAAAGTGAGCAGAACTTTAGGGCTTTGGATGATGGCCATTAGAAAACTTGGATCAGGCTGAGAAATGCCTCTTGGACATCATTACATACATCACATTGTTACACATGATGGCAAAAGGTTGCAAATACACTGGGAAAAGCCCCTTATGTTTCCTCAAGGTTCCCTGGGACTCCTGAACTGGGTTTTTACAGCCACAGATTAAGGCATGAGGTCTCACTCAGATTTAGTAACTCCAGTCTTGCTCCATAAACTCAACATCCCCATATAACCATTAAAAAAATTGTCCTCAGGTTGGCTCCTGGCAGCAGGACAGATCCAATGCCAGTTCCTGGTCAGTTCAGAGGTGAGCAGTGACACAAGGCCAGTCACTGAGGCCACATTAAAATATTCATTGTTCCATTGCAGTCACCGATAACCACCCAAAATATTAACCCAGGGTGCTGCAGCCCCCTGTGTCACATCAGCAATGAAAAAGTACTAAAACACAAATCCTTGTTGGATTTAAAAATCTCCTCAGCTGTGAGACTGAAAGCAAAACGAACAAGCACTGCAGCAACCTCAACAACTGAGCATTTTTCTTAAAATACAAATCCTCAGAGCAAAGAGGTCATAAATTGTACAATAATCAGAAGAATCCACATTTTAACAGAGGCACCTCTGCCAGCCTGGGTGTCTTTGATCAGAAATATTGGTGGGGAGAGGACAAACCTGAATGTGTGAATTAATGGCTCAGTGCTCCGTGGCCAAGCCAGGAAGCTGCTCTTTGGCTAAAGCTCCACTCTCTGGATGGGGAGAGTGTTATCTAAACCACTAGGACGACTATAAAATATCTTAACAGCTTCTGCTGCTTAGCTGGGAGCAGGGCTCCCCAGTATCTAATATGAAACAAGTGGGCCAGGCTGTGAAAGGCAGCTCTATATTCGGAGGCCACAGCGGCTGGAAGCTATGGGGTCGTCTCAGAAGCTCTCAATTGTTTTTAAATTCTGTTTTTACAAGGAGCGTGAGATTTATAGGCTCTTGAGGGGAAGAAAATGATGTAACTTGAGTAAATCAACAGGCCATTTATTCCTGGCCCTGTTTCCTCTCTGTCACTGAGCTCTGGAAAGAGCCCCCAAGCACTCCCTCTTCAAAACAAGAGCAGCCCAGGCTGCAGAGATCTTGCAGGGACAGTTAAAGGCACAGCTCCTTCCCTTCCCTCTGTGGCTGAAAGCAGGGGACAGGCCCCCTGAGTGAGGGCACCCCAGGGCAGGCTGTGCTCACCCCAAAAAATTGGGAAACTGCAGCTTCTTGTTGCTCTTGGGAGCTGAAATCTGCCTGGGAGAGTGAGCAGGGCTGGGCTGCTCCATCCTGGCACAAAGCACATGGACCTGCCACTACCAAGAGGGATAAACCCCAACTTTGTGAGTTGTTTGATGAAAACATTCCCCAGAGCTGAGTGCAGGAGATGGGAATGAGCCCCAGAATGGGGAGGGGAAGGTTGGAAGGGAAGGTGGACTTTTTCTCCCCATTTTTCCCTCTCACATTCTGGTTCTCTAATGATAATGGATTATTACCTTATTATAAACGTTTTCCAAACTGTTCCTAAACCTTACCAGCTGCTCAGTGACCACCAGCTCCTGAAGTGATGTGTATTGAGCAGCTCAGTGCGGGTGTCTGAGCATCCTCACTCAAGGGGGAATGGCTTCAAACTGACACAGGGCAGAGTTAGATGGGATATTGGGAAGAAATTCCTCCCTGTGAGGGTGGGGAGGCCCTGGCACAGGGTGCCCAGAGAAGCTGTGGCTGCCCCATCCCTGCGAGTGTCCAAGGCCAGTTTGGAGCAACCTGGGACAGTGGGAGGTGTCCCTGCCATGAACAAAATGAGCTTTAAGGTCCCTTCCAACCCAAACCCTTCTTTAACACTCTGATTCTCTCATTCTATGATTTTAACCTTTGCACTCTGCAATTCCCTCACCTGTTCCCTTCACCTTGACCAGAGAGGGGAATTCTGGGTTTAAAATCCCCTTTTGCTGGGTTTACATTTTGAATAGAGACATTTACTCCACCATCTCTCCTTTCTCAGTGCTCTCCCCATTCACAGGGCCCAGAACTTTTGTTTCCTGCTGACACACAGCTGCCTTGGAGCTGCTGCTGCAGCAAGCAGGGCAATTTCAGCGCTCAGGTCAGCCAGGCAGGCTGACCCCTCACCTTTGACAGTGATCTTTATCTAGACTCCATCTTAATTATTTATCTCAGGAAGGTCAGAAAGAAAATGCCTCTCTCAGGACCCCCACTGCTCCAGCCTGCACAACTTGTTAAAATGCAAGTTCTTTGAGGACGGTAATTCAACCAAGCAGTGAAGAAACTGCTGCATCACTTTTATAACCGTTAGGAAATGTTTAGAAAATTGCTCTCAGCTCACAGTGGTCATTTTTAAACCCAGGAATTGAGAAACTTTCTCATAAAACTGAGACTCAGTAGGGCCACAAGAGTTTTGCTAATGAGAAGTAAAAGATTTTACATCATTAATGTGCTTTTTTGCCTAGAAGTTTAACAAACACAAAAACCTCAGATACAATAGAATTTAAAACCTCTTGGAAAACACAGGTAACATCTACATAAAGAATTCTTCAGAATTTCAGGAGCATTAAAGATGAAAGAGTTTAAAGAAAAGTTTTAATAAAGTTATTGGAAATGCAACACTTTGTCTGCCTTGCCTTCACAGAATAATTTAAGAAAAGCCACACACACAATAAAAGGAAGAAAAAGGGGGGAAAAAAAGCTTGTAGTAAAAAACTGGGGTATAATTTTCTTCAATCAACTCCAGCTCATGACTGCAATTACCCCAAATCTTTCCGAACCTTGCTGTGATACACCAGGGACAGGTCTTGGAGCCTCTGTGGGTGGTAACCTTTCATCTGCCTCTCAAACTGTTCTTTATTGTAAGGTTTCAAATTAGTATGAGCAGCAATGAGCAAATTTGATAATTCGATCTCAAATTAGTTAATGTAATGTGCCAGGAACCACTAACTAAGGCTCTGCAAAGATGAAAATCTATCTTTGCTGGCTTGGGATGGAAGGTTAACCAGCCTGACAGTTCAGATTTGAAAAGTTGCTTTTTATTTTAATTACAACAAAATTTTGCTTTTAATGCCCCCCCCCCTCCCCTTTTCTTTCCCCACAGTGTATTTTTCTCATTCTGCATGGAAAAACATGCTATAAACACATGAGGCACATTCTTTCACAATCTGACAGAAACTGTGCCTGGCCCAGACAGCTGTGAATTGGGTGGAAATCATTAGGATTGTGTGTTCCGATCCAGCCTTTGTAGATAGAAAAGTGAAACGAGGATCTGTTTCCATGGCAGCTCTCAAAGAAACAAGCCAGTGATTCACATTTCAGATCCTTATCTCCAGTTAAGCCAAACTCATTTGTTCTGGGAGTCATGATGAAATATTTAACAAAAAAACAGACTCTGAGTTTTCCAGGGATTCTTGGATTGGACAGGCTGGGGCTGTGTGGACATTTCCTTACACCTTGGTGGGTTTTTTATTCTGTAAAATGAGTCCAGAAATGAGTTGAGCTGGCATGGGAAGTTTTGGTTCTTCCTTGTCTGCATTGGACTGGTATTAACTGGCACATTTACTCTTATACAATTATTCTAATAGTACAACTAACATTGGAATCCTGATAAAACTTGAGGTAACACAGACAAGATGAGGATCCACCCCAGAAGACGAACTCACTTCACTTTTGGGTTTGGCCAGGATGGAAAGACACTTGCTGGAGGGCAAAAATGAATGGACCAAATTCATAACCCAGCAGTTCTGCAGGACAGAGGAGTGACCCAGACCAGGCTTCCCCAGGGAATTAATTCCTGCAGTGGAATTACCTGCAGCCTTCCCATGCTGGGCACTTCGCTTTAAACTACAAGAAGCTGTGAAGCAAATTCTGGGCATTCCAATGGAATGAAGGACTGGGAAGGGTTTAAAAAGCATCACTGTCTCAGTGGCCTCTGCACCTCAGTGGGAGCTGAGAGGCCTCCAGGCCGGAGCCAAGTGACAGATGATTCTCCCCTGAAATGTTTCAGAACGGAACAGAAGACGTTCTTTATCTGTGTGGTCTGAGCTCATTTACTCCAGGAGAAATCTCCAGCTCCTGCCTGACTGAAAGCCAGGTCTTGTTCTCCCATCTGATGGATGAATGGAATTCAGAAGTTTGATACTGTCCCCTGAGATGTCATTTAAATCCACAGATACATTCAGCCGGCAGGTAAAGTTAGAATGTCATTCCACAGGCTCATCTCTCCCTCCCCACCCCCTCCTCTCCCATAGGAGCCTCTCTTCACTTTTTCTTGCTGCTACAATCCCAGCACCTCAAAAATAAATACCAGGACCAGAAGGAATGGCTTCAAACTGACAGAGGGCAGGGCTAGGTGGGATATTGGGAAGGAATTCTTCTCTGTGGGGTTGGGGAGTCCCTGGCACAGGTTGCCCAGAGAAGCTGTGGCTGCCCCATCCCTGGAAGTGTCCAAGGCCAGGTTGCACAGGGCTTGGAGCAGCCTGGATAGGGGAAGGTGTCCCTGCCCCTGGCAGGGAGTGGAATTGGATGAGCTTTAATTTGCCTTCCAACCCAGGCCATTCTGCCAAACCCTCACAGGGAGGAGTTTCTTCTGTACATCCAGCTTGAATTCCCCCTCTTTCAGTTGGAAAGATGAACTTGTCTCCTTTCTGACAAACTTACCCATCTCCCTGAGATTCAAACACAAATCCCAAGATCCATCCTAATCTTTTGCAAAGTATTTCTGGCAGTTTGATTTATTTTGCCTGTTCCACTGCTGCTGCTGTAGATTCCAAACTTTGAAATTGGAAGAATGCAGCAAAGAGCAGCAGAACAGAAGCAACTTTTCTCTTTTTTTTTTGGAGCAAATGACTCATTTGCTGTATTGACATCCCCATAGATTCTTCCCCAGAACAGCCCGTGCTCTGGGGTAACTGCTGAACTGGGTATAAAAGAAATTCTTCCCAGTATAGCAACATATAGACCACAAGGGGCTTTTGCAGCTGATTACCCACCAAAAACGTGCCCATTCAGCCCATCCCCACCCGACAGCACCCGCCTGCACATTTCTCTGTGTCTGTGAGGTTACCTCTGTTTATCACAGAAAGGGCTCCAAGACAGTCAGGGCTGCTACTGTTGTAATCCATCCAAGATGGATAGTGGAAAAGCCTGAAATAAAACCCAAGCTTCCTGCCCCATGTGTCTGCCAGACTCTGCAGAAAGGTCAGGGGCATCCTCACTGCAGACTGGTAATTGCAAAAAATGAAGGAGGTGAACCCTAACCAGGAGATCAAAGGAGGAGAGGGAAGGAGAGGATTTTACAGGGAACAGACCAACTACGGGGGCAAAACATTAGAGGGAAAGAAATATCTTGTGGTAGAAAAAAGGCAGAGTAATTAGCATTGCCTCCATGAATCAGTCAGCTCCTGAGTAAGACTCAGCAGATAACTGGATATAATGGTCACTGGCCAACCACTTATTCCCATTAAAGTAGAATGTTGATGCTTTATTTAAGTAAATTTTCTCTGTAAGTTGTAACAGCCAGTCATGTACAAGTGCTGGAAAACTGGGGCTTCATTTTGGGAAAAAAACAAAAGTGCAGCAAGATCAGGATCTTCACAGTCCTCACAATATTTTGAGCACACAATATTAGAGAAACCAACATCGTACTGGGGCATCCCAGGTGACTGTGGCACCACTGACCTTAAACCAGCCCTGCCTGATCCCAGCCCTGCCTGATCCCAGTCTTCCCTGTCACTCCCAACTCAGGAGCCTTGATGTTTTTTGGTATCAGAGAAGGAACAAGAGATCCAGTTTCACCCATGATGTATCCAGGTGAATAAATCAGAGTTTGAAATGAACAGAAGGGTCCCCCCAAAGCCTGGTACCCTCCTTTCAGCCCTTCCCTGATCTCATCCAGATGGGACCCAGTCCCTTCACTCCAGCTTTGATGATGCCCAAATTCTCTTCTGCTTTCATTCCTTTCAAAAAGCCTAGAAATCCCCTCAAAGCCGAAAATCCTTTCCTCTCCCCAAGCAGGTCCAGCAGGGCTGTAAGTGTGGACACTGCAGAGACAGTTCACAGTGCCTGCCTGCTCTGGCTGGGAGTTAAAGGAATTCCCTCACTTTCAGGTCTGTGTATTTAATAAACTAATCCATTGATGACATTTCCTATTTAAATGAACAAGATTATGCAGCTAAACAATATTTTGCAACCAAAATGGCTAATAAATCATGCCTTTGGAAGTGCTAATGGTGCTCACATTTATTCCTATTAATGCTTCCTGGTTTTGAAAGCTGGGCCAATTCCAGAGATAATGTATTACAAACTTTCCTGCTGAAGGATTTGGGTTCCTCTAGGCTTGATTCCAGTTATAACTGGCAGCTAATACTTTCACACATTCACAAATCCCCAGCCCCTCCCCATGAGCAGAAGGGAGAGGAGAGGTTTTGGCTTGGGTCAGCAGATTTTGGAGTGTGGCAGAAATGAATGGGAAGTGATGCAGTTCTCTTTGAACACTGGGCTCTTCATGAATGCATGTTCTTTACCTCCTACCCTCAGATATACAGACTACACACCTGCACACCTATGTAATACCCTGAAAAAAAACCCCCTAAGATTAATGTACAGGAATCCAGCACTCCACATTTCCTTTCAGCCCTACAGAAGTCCCACTTTGTGCCTCCAAATAAACCACTGCTGTAAAAACTTCCCAAGCTGCTCAGAGCAGAGCAGCCCTGCAGAGAGGGACTTGGGGATGATGGTTGGGATTCAAACTGACAGAGAGTAGGTTTGGATTGGATATTGGGATGAAATTCTTCCCTGTGAGGGTGGTACAGGTTGCCCAGAGAAGCTGTGGCTGCCCCATCCCTGGAAATGTCCAAGGGCAGGTTGGATGGGGCTTGGAACAACCTGAGATAGGGAAAGGTGTCCCTGCCACAACTATGTGACCTTTGAGGTCCCTTCCAATACAAACTGTTGTGATTCTAGAAATCACAACTGCACAGCACCCAGGCAATGTCTGCCACAGGCACAGCTATGAATGTGAAACGGGCACAGACTGGAGTTGCATTTTCCTGAGCCCAAACTACCTGGTTCCAAGCAGGCCCAGTCAGAGGAAGGGATGCTGATACTGAGGGTTTGGACAGGGCTGATGTGGGAATTAGTTGGTGTCTACACAGTTCCTTGAGAAAGGACAGAGACCAATATGCCAGAGATTGAGGACAGCAAATAATTTGTTGATTTCTGATTCTAGTCAATTAGATATCACAAAATACCTTCAATCTACTCGCAAAATAAAGCTTCAGAGATGGCATCCTGATCATCCATGTTCAGGAGAGACTTCAAACTCAAAGCATCAGTCAAGGATCATCAGACACACCAAGTAAGCTCTATCATAGTGAGTTTATGGGATAACAAGTCTCTGGGGTGTAGGAAGGGATACTTTTTCATAATGACTCACAACAAATTACCTGAAAAAGCTATTCCAGTTTCCCAAACCAACTCTTTCCTTCTCCAAGGAGGAGTTTGCACACACTGTGCATTGTAAAACCCTTCCTCACTGCATCTGACAACACCTTTACCCAAGACCCTCAAGCATCTTTCAGAAGTTATTTCTGGAAATTCTGAATCTCATAACAGCAATAGAAGGAAAATATTGTTGTAGCCAAAATAAATGTCTCTTTGGAACATGTTTAAAAAGCACTGGGATATTTGTCTAAGTTGAAATAGTCGCCTTCACAGCAGAACAGTTTGGCTGTTGGGAGATATCAAGGAGTGGGAAAAAATTTATACAGAGCTCAGAGTTGATTTGTCTGTTTAAAGGAAATGCTCAGGGAGATAAAAGTCTGAATTCTGATTCTTTAGCAGTCAAATCTGAATCCTGTTCTGTCCTCGGCCAAATCAGTTACAAAGCATGAAATCCAAACCAACAGCTGAAAAAAAGCCTCAGCATTGCATGTTTTGATTAAGTTACTAAAGACCAAGTGTATATTGCTCATGAGGGCAGGCAGTGAAAGCACTCAACAGACTTCATGTGGCACCCAAGAAACAGGGACACAGAGATGTGGCATCCAACAAGGATGGTCACTTTGCATCTTTGGGAGGGAGGTTCACAGACAGGGATGGATGGGGCTCATAGCAAGGCAGCAATGTCTGCTACCAAAGTGAAAATCATTCCCTCTCCAAACAGCCCTTTTACAAGTTCCCCCCATTAAAAAAAAAAAAAAATTAAAAAAATCCCAACAAACCAAAGGGTGCAAGATATATTTAAGACTCTAACTAGTGTAATTTCAGTTATTTTGTCTGAATTGATTCACACTCAGACCCAGACTGATGGCACTGCAAACTCCCTCCAGTTCCCTTTTGCTTTGAAGACTCAGCATAGAGACCTGGAAAATAAAATTAACTTTTTTTTTTGGCCTTATGCAGATGAGAAAATAGATCATCCCTCAAAATATAATGTAGGGGTTCAGGTTTTTTTTTCTAAGACAAACAACAATACTGCTCCTCTGAAGGAGGGCCGGTGTCGGAACAGTGGGATGATTGTTGGAGGAGTGAATCTGGTTTTCATTAGAGGGAAGTGATGGGTCCGGTTTCTGCCCGGGACTGTTTGCTCGCATCTCTGTTTGTCTTCTGTGTTGGCAGTTAACCCTTTCCCGATGGGAACAGAGCCTGCCCTCACATCCCTCCCACCTCCCACCTCCCACCTGGCACTCCAGGGATAACGGGATCACTCTGCAGCCCGGGCAAAGCAGGAGTCACTGCAGGTACTGTCTGCAGCAAACAGCCCCTGGTCCCTCCCAGCTCAAACCATTCTGGGATTCTGTGACTCCTCGAGACAAGGAAAGCAGGTAAGTTCATCAATGACAGCCTGGTCTGATGGTGCTTTAAATCCATGATATGAGAGACCCAAAAGAATCTGCAGCAGTGTCTGGCCAGAGGTACCAGGATTAGACACAACTTGTAAATACTGCCCAAACATTAGTTGTTAGGTCTGATTCATCTCCAGAATGCACTAGATAAAAGATTAGTCTGATCCCAGCTCAAACCGCCTCTCCTTAAGCCATCTGTCCTGCCAATCCCAAAGTCCTGACTCAGGAAGGGGGAAACCACTCACAGATTAGATTTTATATGTAAATTCACAATCTCATCCAGTTCAACCAGCACCTCCCCTAATCCTCAACCTGCTCCAAACAGATCATTGCCCTCTGCTCTATTCCTGCCTGTGAAATACAGAGGAAACCCCTCTAAGCCTCTGCCCCCTCTGATGGCACCACCTCACATCCTCAGAGCACAGACCTCACTAAATAAATAGATGGAAAAATGCCTCTGTCAAAAGCCTTCTTGGTTAGATGAACCCAAAGATACTGTTAGTCAGGCACTAGACAGATACATCAGAATATAAAGAAGATTAAAAGAAACTGTCACCACCTATTGCTAAAATTGTTTTCCACCTCCTGTTTCAGCCAGTCTGCTTGTCACTAGTTCTTTGGAGGGAGTTATCTTGGAAAGAAAATCCTGCTCTTCCTTTTATTGGAGGGAAACCTCTGAGACACTCCCCCCCTTTTTATGGAACACATTCCTGCAGACATTTGCCACAAAGAGCACTGAGACTGCAACAGCAAAAAAGATTTTATTTGTGTCCTTGCCCTCAGCCCCATTCCCAGCTCATGTTTAGCATAACCACACATGTCAGGGCGTAAAGAATTCCTGGTGGCACATCTGAGGTGGCATTTCCCCCGCTCTGCCCTATGCCAGCACTTTTCAGACTCTCCAAAGCAATGCATTAAGTGCCTTTTCCTGCTCAGATAATGCCTCGAATTACTCCAAAGACCTTTTGCTGCACTCCATACATTTATTATAAATTTGGTGTCTTAAGCCAAAACATTAATTGCATCTTCTAGAAAGGAAAAAAAACAGCCTCATTTAGTAATGTATTCATTAGGGTCCTGATTGACAGAGCCAGAGCCAGGGGTTTAAATTCAAGCCGTAGCGGAGGACGGAGCGCTGGGAGTTTCCAGCATTCAGCTCCAGTAATCTCACCTCGCTGTGGTTTATCTCTGCAAGTCGGATAATTTATCCTCCTCATGGCAAGACAAAAAGGGAACTTGGCAGAGGGGGCAAGACAAAAGTAGACATTTTGTAAGTGCTAAGTGCTAACGTTTCTGAAGATAATTTTTGCAAAAGGTTTCTAAACAGCCCCTGTCAGCCAAATTGTATTTTGTTATTTCAAAGTGACTGTGGGAGTCTAATCCAGTTCAAGCCCTTTGTAAATTTTAATGGAAATGCTCATACACAAAGGACAAAAAAATGTTTAGCTGCTGTTAGATATTCAGGAAATCTAAATCTAATTTGCACTCCTAATCAGCGCTTCGATCTCAGCAGTGCCTGTTGTTTCTCTGTTTCCTCATTGCAATTTTAACTGCAGCATCTATTTTCTATCAAAATACAGTTCTATATAGACAATTCTATATACAGCTCAAAGTACAGCTTTAACTGCAGGGAAAAAAAAGGGGATTTTATTGAAAAACAAAACCATAGTAATATTTCTTTGACTTAGAAGTGTGTGGAAGCTTGGAATAATAAAAAAAGGGCTACATCCATCAGTGACCAAGTGGCCTTTTGTTTCTACACTTAGGTGAGATGATAAACATCCTCACGCAGATCAAACCAGGCTCTCCCTGAAGCAGGTGTGCAGAGGACCTTTTTTCAGTGGAAAAGGAGGAATGAGATCTGATGGCTCCTGCCCAGGAAAGACAAGGACATGGGAGCTGTGACAGAGCTCCCCTGAGGAGCCATCACTGTCCCAGCCCCAGAAAGTCACCCTTCCAAGCAGCAGCTGGCAAGGGCCAGAAGAAGTTCTGCCAGACAAATGTGAATGCTTGATGCTAAAGTGGAATCAAATGCTGAGAGGTAGGAATGAAATACAATCCTGGTGCCAAAAGCCAGGCAGAAGCTCCTCTGCAGACAGAGCTGAGGGGCACAGAAGGACACGGCCCATTGGTGTTGGGAACCAGAGCCTCAACATACAATCCTTTGCTGGAACTGAAAACTTGAGTCTTCAGAAATTTTGGGCCTCACTAATTATGGATAATCCTACAAAAAATGAAGCTCCTCAGGAACAAACAGAGGACCTCCTTCACTGCCCAGTCTGGAGGGTTAAGCAGGCTGCAAGATGCATGAGAAGACATGGAAGAAGGCAATTCCCATCCATTCACTATTTAATGCAGTACTATCCTTGGTTACCAAAGTAATTTCTAAAGCTTGACAGCAGCAGAACAAACTTAAGCAATTGCTGTAACATTATTAAAATTGCAATTTATTAAAATAATCCCACAGCAGGAGGACAATCTGATGGATGAGGCCACAGCTGAAGATGGGATTGCCTTTTGCTTGGGTTTTAGTTTAAGAGCTAAGATTTCACAGTAAAAAATCACAGCTCTTAAAGGAATTAGATGAGGAAGATGGATGGAGAACCTAAAGTAACTGGTACTCTGGATTACCAAATGCACAGAATTCCTCAAAATCTTGTTCAACAGACTCTGAAAACAAGCCCATTATATTGCTTGAGACAAAGAGTTTTCCAACCCACACGAATTTACCTAAACTGCCTTCCCAGGCATTCACCAGCTCACAGCCCACAGACCTGAACCTATTTCAGAGGCAATAATGGAATTAGATTTGAATCCAAGTTCAGAGCCTTTGATAAGTCTGTGCTCCCACTTTGCCCCGGGCAGTATTTGCCTCTTATTAAAGCCTTGTCCTGGTTCAGGGCTGGATGAATCACTGCACAGGCATCAGTGGGGTTTAGCCAGACACTGTTATCAACCCCCGTGTTCATGGAGAGCTGGGGAGGTTTCATTTCAACACCACAAGCAGGAGTGGGGCTGAGATGCAAATGTTTATGCTGATTATCTCAGTGATCCTGCACCTTTTAGCTGTAGCTGCTGTGATGGGGAGGAGAAAGGTCCTGCAGAGACTCTCAGGGTGCATCCCAGTGCTGGCTGTGCTATCCCAGTGCTGAGCTCCCACCTCCAGTCCCCAGACAGGAGCAGGAATGAACCCACAAACTGAAGATTTTTGTGTCAGTGCTTCTGCATTAAAGATTCTGCCAAGCACAGCATCTTACTGCTGTTTTTAATGCAGCTTTTTGCAATTCTGTAAATTCTCTAAATCCTTCAAGATGACATTTTTAAAAAAAAATTAAAAATGCTCCTATAAACATTCGAAAAATTCCCTCAAAAGCTCTGCAAGAGGAATCCACTGGATTATAGATCAGATTATTTAGTACTGAGAGTGGGATTCCCAAATGGCCCAGAGACCAACCCCCACACAGGGTGACACAGCAGCACTGTCTGAAACACAACCTCAGGACAAGTGTGAGGGAAAATACTCCTTTGCTTCTCCATCCCTGTTATCATGAGAAAATGTCATATAAAGTAACTGTTGTTCGTGTCCTTTATCCTCAAATTTATAACTGTCTCCTACAGTGCAGTCAAGGGTGAAGGTTATTTGTGTCATACTTGCCAAGAAAGTGCCCCTTTCAACACTTAAGGAACACAGGCAAACTACAGATAAAGAAGCAGACAAAAAAGATTCTGTCTTTCCCAAGTATTATTTATCTCCTCTATGTTCTTTGTTTCCCTAATGGTGGAGATACCAGCCAGGGTGGGATTCACAGACGTAAATCCTTGAACCCAAGTGTGCAATTTAATTTTCTTCCATTTGAAAATAACATCAGATGGGGATACTGAGGGTCAGATTTGAAGTTCACCCTTGTGAAACACTCTAGTTTTCTTTTTTCCTAAGAAATAGGTCTCAAGTTGATACTTAAAAAATAGCTTGATAAAATTAGGGGCAAACCTTAATGTAAAATTCCCTATGGGAAGCTCAGCTGGGCCAAATATTACTGTTTTTTTCTTCCTATTTAGGTGAAGTTTGTCAATAAAAAAAAAGTTATGATAACTCCCACTGTGTTTAATACAATATTTACAGACACTGAGCGTGTCCAGGTCACTTTCCATTTCCAAGCATGACCATCCAAGCCAACACCAGCTCCAGGGAACCACCTGCACCAGGCACTGAAACCTTTTCAGCCACGGGCACAGTTAACCAGGGTCCTCTCATGGTTCTCACCCTTTTGTTAGTTCCTGCCCAATATCTCATCTAACTCTGTGGGAAGACATTCCCTGTGTCCTGTCCCTCCAGCCCTTGTCCCCAGTCCCCCTCCAGCTCTCCTGGAGCCCCTTCAGGCTCTGGAAAGGGCTCTAAGGTCACCCCAGATCCTGCTCTTCCCCAGGCTGAGCATCCCCAGCTCCCCCAGCCTGTCTCCAGAGCAGAGGGGCTCAGAGGTGTTTCACCCTGCAGCAGATTCTCTGGCCTTTCCATGAAGATTAGATCCTTTTTCCCTCATGCCACAGTCATTTATGGAGTGATTCCCACCGTGGGTGTGGGATGCAGCCAGTTCGGAGCAGTGTCGCTGTGCCCGGGCGGGGGCCGGGCCCTCTCCTAATAACACTGGTAAGACAGTTAATAAGGCTCCTGATGAATGATTAGGATGGATTTCTGCACTGCTAATTTCCGTAACTATCACTCTTTGAAAGACAGCTCCAGGGATTTCGGGCCCGGGGTGC
>VYZS01067844.1:5838-16419 GCA_013400695.1 Neodrepanis coruscans | reverse complement strand
ATAAAGATTTCTATTTTTTTTCTACAAATAGTCTTCTGTAATTTATTGTAGAGTCTTTGTAGCTTTACACAGTCTTGTCTTTCTTAGCAGCTTCTTCCAGAAAAGCTCCTGTGGTATTTTCACCCCTTTGCTTGGTGTCTTCAATGGGCTTGAACTTGAAATTCTGTCACGTTCTACTTCAGTTCAACAGTGAAAACTTGCTTTGTGTCACCCTGAGGTGCTGCACTGGATGGTGACACCCAAGTGGGAGACTTTGGAAAGCCCAGCTGCTGGTGGGAGGCTCTGGGGGGCTCTGCCTGGCACCAGCCAGCCCTGGCAAGGGGCAATCCCAGTTTAGCAAGTCCAAGGAATTAAACCCTGTAGGGCAGAGCCATTAATTCTGCTATTCCTGAAATCCAGGCCAACCCCAGTGTTCAGGGATGAGTTAAATCCCTGCCCACAGCCTCTTTCCCTCTGTGAAATCCTGTGGGACCTCAGAATGAGGCACCAGGAGGTGAACAGAGGTCTCTAGAGGTGGCATTATTACATTTCTCTGCCATTATGACAAGGTACAATCCATCCAAGGTTTTGAGGAGGGATGAAAAGAATGTGACCCTTTGCAGAATCCCAGGAACTGCTGTGTCTCAGAAAATGCCATCCAGCAGCTCTGTGCCCGCCAGGTCCCACAAAGAGCAAATGTGACACTGAACCCACTGTGGCTTTGCCTCAGCCTGGGGCTGAGTGACTGTTGCTGTGACAGAAATCCCCCAGCACTGTCAGGGTGGTGCTTTTCCAAAAATCCTCCTGCCCTCTGCAGCTTCTGGCCGGAATTTGTGCTGCTGCCACTGGAGAGATGGATCCTGGCAAGGGGGAGCTGGGAGAAAATCCCTGGGAGCTCATGGAAAGTTGTGTGAAGGGATGTCCCCAAGCTGCTGTGACAACAAAACACACCAAGGCTCTTCTTCCAGCATCATAAATTAATGCAGAGCCAGTGGAGACAGAACCACTCTTCGGTTTGTTCAATTCCAGGCACTTCACGCTGCTCACAAATGCCCCGATGATGTGACTTCTCAGAGAGAAGAGGTGTTATCTCACTGCCCTGCCCTTGACACCCCACTTATCAGCTCGTTCCAAACCCTTTATTGCTCCCGGAGAGGAACTCACAGCTTTATTGTTTTTGCTATTTCGATGTAGTGGATTCAGACATCCCTCCAGGTGTTGCTGCAGGAGGGTTTTGACGGACTCAAGCCGAGGTACAAATGAGTGTTGGCTGCTGGTTTTCTAAAGGTACAATAACCACTGACCTGGAAAATCCTGGTCCGGAAGCTTTGTGGATTTTTCGAGTTCCTGAAGTTTAAAAAGAACTTCATTAATCTGCTGCCTCCAAGTAAATGTCCCGAGCAATTTAGGCAGGAAACAGGTAATTATCAAACTCCACAGATAATGAATGACCAGGTTTCCACAGGGCTTCCTTTTTCCTTGGATTTCAGGAGTAGAAGTGATGCCTCAGATTAATAAATGTCTGTGAAACCCTTCCCTGTGGTCAGTGAATAAATATCAGTGGAGAAATCCAGTGCAGCTCTTTGCTGCTTTGAACTGAGCTGCTCATTGAGGATTTTTATCTCAGCACTATTTCCCTGCCAGCATTCCCCATGGTTACCTCTCAGAGGGAGTGGGATGCTAAAAAATATGGAATTAATTGGCCTCCACATTAGCTTTCTCAGCAAGGAAGGGAGTGAGGTTTGCCCATCCAAAGGGATGTTAATTCTGTTCAGGCTTGAGGCATTTTGTGGGAATCACACAGACCAAGCTGGAGCCAACTAATCCATGGGTTTTTATGTGTTTCAGGACTGACAGCTGGCATTTTTTGCTGTGTTCTGTTCATTCTAAGCTGGCAGTTCCATGGCTCTGGGTCAGGCTCTGATTACCTGGCAGAGAATTTGTTCTGCTTTGCCTCCCTCCATTCTGAGAGGGACCTTCGTGCTCAACAACTAGAGGGAGAATTCCTACCTGTGTCAATGCTGACTTGAATTCATCTGGGGCAAAATAACCCCAAAATCTGTAAAATTTAATCTGCAAATTACACAAAAGTAAAGCTCATTTCAGGGCAAAATTATGGAGAAGCACTCAGCACATTTTTGATTTTAAATGTGTGAACCATCATTTTGATCTCAGGGGCACTGCTTGTGTATGGGTGGGTTTTATTAATACATTATCACTTTTTATAAAAGGAGAAAGTCATTTGTGACACACACGTTCCAAATTCATGGAAGGGTTTGGATGGAGCTGAACTCTTCTGGAGCAATCCTCCTCCTGCCAGGGAGAGCAACAACCAGAACTCTTTCTACACCAAAATATTTTTTCTCCAAGGGACAATGTCAAAACAAGTGGGGACTGGAATGCATTTTTTAATCAGGGTAAATTATACTCTGCTTTCTTGGGCACGTTCCTCTCAACAAGTTCCAACTTTTTGCCTCTAATTTTTCCATGTGTTGAGTGAACTCCAGGCTCCTCATGCCTGGAGAAGGGAAGGAAGCAGAGTCAGCTGCTGGCAGGGATAAAAACAGGGCAATACAGAGGAACCAGAGGTACAAGAGTTACCCCTTGATCTCCCCAAATTGGAATGTGCCTGTTTGTGATACTTTACCCTCCGCTATCAAATTCAGTGCCCAAAACTTGATAGTAACTCAAGCAAGTGATATCTGATTCATCCTGCTCTTGAAAACAGGAGAGAAGCAGGGGAATGGGGCAGGTTCTTGTTCACCTCAAAACAAAGGGCTCCCTCCCTGCTGGATGGATTTCCAGCAGCACAGAGTTGGCTCAAGGTGAAGAAAGGAAAAATGTTCTCTAAATTTAATGGAAATAGTGGAAGGAAGTCTTTGGGAAAGCTGAGGCAGTGTGGATAGCACTTATCCAGGCTTCCAAGCTCCTACAAAACCAGCCTTGTTATCTCAGTGCTGCCAAGGGGAATCACAGATCGTTTAGCAGATGAGGTCAATGCCTGAATCAGGCTCTGTCCCAATTTTTTTCAGGACAAAGGTACCCACATATCTGATAAGGGCTCAACCAAGAGCCAGCTCAATCCATGGGCAAAGGCCATCCTCTGCCCTGCAACTGGGGCTGCTCTGGTGGCTTTGCAGGAACCTTCAAGCACAGGCTGCAGGCACCAAACCCTCCAGTGACCCTGAGGTCACACAGGGGTGGGATTGAACTGCCTGTGCCACCAGAACACCCCAACTGGGGTCCAAACTGCACTCACTTTCAATGGGAGCAGAAGGAGAACAAGGGAAACTTTGGGAACAAGATTCTGGGCAGGGTGACAAGATAGCTGAGATCTCACACACCCTCTGCTCTGCTCAGGAGAGGCCAAGTTCTGTTATTCCAGAACAATCCTGCCTTCCCTCTGGCTGTGTTTGCAAGACAAGCAACAGCAAAGAAAGGCTTAAATACACATTCATGAGACACACACTCAGAGTCTCAAGGCAAGTGAAAACCTTCAAAGCACACTGCTAAAATAAAATTAAAAAATGACAAAGGGAGGAAAAGAGGGTATCAGGAGATGTTTGGACTGAAAAACTGGCATAAATTTCTCAAGTAGCTGCACACCCTGGACATCCCTGTTGGGACCTTCCAGCAGCTCCAAGGAATGACTGGATGTGGCCCTCAGGGGGTGATGAGGTGGGGATTGGTCCCAGGTTGGGCTCAGTGATCTTGGAGGTCTTTTCCAGCCTCAGTGATTCTGTAATTCCCTGATTCAAGATGTACAATGGGAAGTTGGCTCCATAAGATACCAGGCATTGTGTTTTCCTAAGGAAAATCAGTATTTTAAAGTTCCTGTCTAAGGGATTGCTCTCCAAAAGGCTGATAAATGCAGACTGGGGGAAACATTTGCAGTGAAGTGAAATATCCCTTTATCAGCTTTATTAAACCCAAAAGCAGTGCTGCAGCTTCAGGGAGGCATCTGCTCATCCTCCCTGTCCATAAAATACCAATTTATGTGCAGATTGAGAAGGATTTTGCAGGGAGACCAAGAGCTGATGAGTTACAAGGACAACAGAGGCCCATAATTGAAAGGATATTTTATTTATTGAGGCTTCTTTTTACACGATGCTTCAATTCAGACACCAAGGGCAGAGTTCCTTTAACTAGAGGTCAGTGGGAGTTGAATTCTTCTGAAATGGAAAGGACTTGTCCCTTGGGGCTGTTCACACCAATTCCAAAGAATTGGGTTGCTGTGTGAACTTTTTGAGGTGTGGTTGCTCACCTGCAATAAAAGCCCTTTGGAGATTGCACCCCAATCTTTGTGGGTTCACAGACTAATTATGGGCTGTTGTCCTTCAGCCCTTGCCAGGACCTGGTGTCCTGCTTTCTGTCCTGAGACTTTGATCCAGACAAAACCCAGTTTTTGCAGGGCTGGTTTTAGTCTGTTCAGAGCTGCTCTGACTCATCTCTTGGCTACAGAACTGCTGGAGTCAACCTTAAGAGGAATATGGGTGTTCAGTCAATTTATTTGACACAGACCCCCATATCCCTAAATATTTAGGTGACATTAAACCATCTAAAGCCAGCAGGATTTTATTTTTTATCCCCCAAACGCCAAGATTTCACTTTGGACATGCAAGAACCTCTCAGTAATTTTCTGCTTTGCACAGATCAGAAAAGATCTAATTGCAAAAGACACCCTTGTTGCTGAACAGTAGCAAAACGAAGTTGCAGCAGACTCAGAGGGAAGTCTGGCAGCTGAGGACTGGGAAGGTGCTGGAGGACATTTTCCAGAAAGGAAGGGACCTTCAAATACAGTTGATTCATAACCTGCAAAGTTTTTTCTTGCCCAAAGGCAGAACTGAAAGGGAAACCAGAACAACTCATTGCTTGAGGAATCCAAGAGTCAGCTGGGAGCCAAGAGAGATCCACTGCAGTGGGGGGAAGGTTTATTTATGTGGGAATACAGATGAATGGAATCAATACTTAAAAATAGCATTTTGTGCTGCCTGCAGGTGGAGTTGTTCAGGGCTGATGCCAAATATTTGATCTGTGCTTTGATCCAGGAACAGGGCTCTGGCAGATGCCCTTAAGAACACAGAGCCCACGTATTTTTGCATATTCAGCAGCCCCCTGGGAAGCTGCTGCTGCCTCTGAGCCCCTCCTGGGCTGTGACAGGCACCAAGTTCACTGGAAATCAGATTTTTGGGGACATGAGGAGTGGTGTGCTATATAGAGAGGTCAATGGCATCCAGGGGAAAACAACTGGAGGAGCCACTGGAATTTCTGGGGGAAATCAGAGCTCCTGGGCAAAGACACAAAGGTGTGAATTCTGAGTAAGAGAATGAAAATGTTCCCAGGGGAGCTTAAAGCAGCCAAATCTCACAGCAACACTGACTGTCTCAGCAGGGATCAGCTACAGCAGTGGTGGGAGGAGGTTGGTTTGGGGCACTGCTGGCTCTGCACCCCCTGGTTCCTGCTCTCAGTGCCCTGAGAAGGGACAGGACAGTAAAACTGCCAAGAAATACTTTGTATGCTCACAAAGTGCACTGTTCAAAGCATGAGCATCTGTTGCCAACCTTAAAATACTCATGGGATGCTCTCATTTTACACCAAAATGTCTGTGAAGCCACAAACCCAACACTGGCCAAGCTCAAACACCTTCACTGGTTCTTCCTGGAGGGGTGTTGTGCTCCTGTGTGAAGTGTTGGAGCTGATTGCTCCTCGTTTTTACACCTTGGGTAGATGTGGGACCTGTTGCTGCAGCTGAAGGAGGATGGGAGCTGTGGTTGCTGTTTATTTTGGACTTGGAATGTCAAGACACAGCAGGTCTGTTGCAAGAACTGACTCCAGGACAAAGATTTTTCTCTCAGTCAAGCTCTGAGCTGATGGGTTTCAACATGATTATGTCAACAACTCCTCATTTTCATTCTGGAAGGGCATTTCATGAAAACCACCTGAGTCTCGTGGCATGTTTTGATTTTCAGAAAGCAGCTCCATCCAGACATGCTCAGGCACAGCAGCAGCAGACCCCAGCCACCAACAGGAATTGTGTAAAACCCTTGGACAATGTTGGTCTGAGCAGAAAGTGCCCAGGGAGCTCTTGGTCCTGCCTTTAAAACAGACCTTTCCCCACAGATTTAAATCTCTGGGAGCCTTGATTGACTCCTTGATCACTGTCTGCAGCACCACTCCCAGCCCTCTGAAGGTTTGCAGATGTTAATAGTGGCTTAGCAGGCAGATGTTTTAAAAGCCCAGGAAACAGTGTTTGACTCAAGGTTAATCCTGGGATTCTCAAGAGCAGAGTGTTGGCCTCTCATTTCATGCTGCACTTTGCAGATTTATCTCGTGCCATTGGTCAGGAAAGGCAAAAGATGTGCCATGTTAACATCTCCTTCAAGGAGGGGGAAAATGTGTCTGGACAAATCCTTGCAATGTCCTCCAAATGCTGGGGGGACTCAGGGTACAACTGTGGCTCCTTTCTTGTGGACCCTTTCTGCTTCTTGCTGTTGTCACTGTTTGTTCCTGTGGAAGGGCATGGAGAGAATTAATGCTTTATATTAACTTTGATGATAGTTCATAAAACACATCAAAGCATCCTTGAACTTCATTTCAGCTCATAAACTGAAAAGTAGAAAAAAAATCCCTTTGATATACATTCATTTGGAAATACTATCAAAAGAGATATTGCAAATAAAATAGATGATGCTCTTTTTAACAGCATTTTTTAAACACCTTTATTCCGTAGTTTCTGAGGAGCTTCAGTGCCCCCAGGGCTTCCAGAGTCAGTGTAGTATGTGGTTTTACTAAAAAAAAAAGTTAAACTTTCATCAGGATTGGACTTTTGTGTGTCTATTTTTGGCATCCCTGGGGAGAAAAATGCACTGGCTGAACTTGCCCTCCCAACCTCTTGCTGGTGTTTTGCTATTAATAGAAAAAAAAAAGGGTTTAATAAGTAACTGGTCCCACGGTGCAGGATAACACATTCCCACTTTGCAATGTGCTCCTGTGACCTCTGTGACCACAGACACACAGGGCTCTGCCAGGATGCCCAGGAAGGAGGGAGAGGGTGGTGACAGCTTGGGGTGGCTGATCCCAGGGGGAAAGTCCCTGCTGGTGACCCAGCCTGAGCTCTCAGAGATCAAATTGGTACCAGCAAGCCCAAATTTCTCCTGGGAGGAAAGGCTGGGAGAATTGGGGTTGTTCAGCCTGGAGAAGAGAAGCTTTGGGGTGACCTCATTGTGGCCTTCCAGGAGCTGAAGGAGCTGCAAGAAAAAAGGGATGGAGGGACAGGACAAGGGGAATGGCTTCAAACTGCCAGAGGGCAGGGACAGATGGGAGATTGGGAAGGAATTCCTGGCTGGGAGGGTGGGGAGGGACTGGGCTGGAATTCCCAGAGAAGCTGTGGCTGCCCCATTCCTGGGAGTGTCCAAGGCCAGGCTGGAGCCCCCTGGGACAGTGGGAGGTGTCCCTGCCCAGGGCAGAGGTGGCACTGGATGGGCTTTAAGGTCCCTTCCAACCCAACCCATTCCATGCTGAACTGTGGCCAATGTGCCCCCAGCTCCCTCCTCAGCTGCTGGTGGATGCAGGAGAGGGGCAGCAGGGGGTGAACATCTCCCTGGGATGGAGGAACTCCAGTCCCAGCTGCACATTTTTCCCAGATTCCCTAAATTCAGCATGTTAGGAGCTGCTCCGAGGCTGAAAAGTGGGGAAGAGTCACAGTTTAAGAAGAAATAAAAGATGCCAATAATTTTAAGATGTCTTGTTACGCATTGTGGAAGCCAAAATTGCCCCTGTGGGTTGTGGTGCAGCAGGTGGGAGTCAGGGTCAGTGTATGGGGATTGCAGCCCTCTGACCTCAGAAGAAAGTGGGAAAACCAGTAGGAAAACCAGGCCAGGGGAGCTGCTTTATTCCTGAGCAATATATGACACCCTCATGAGTAATGTTATTTTTACTTGAAAGGTTAAGTGAGAAACAGAAACGGAGTGTTTGTGGCCCCGTTCCAAGAATGATATTTGAACTCATCCAGCAGCTTTGATCATCCAACTACACATCGTGTTTATTTGTGAAAAATGTCAACATTTTTCTAAGCCCATGTGGATTTCCCCTCCTTTTGATCTCTCAGCACCCTCAGCTTTCCTGTAAGGTTACAAGGATTAATCCATATTTATGATCACATAGGAAATAAAGCATTCCTTGTTTTTTACACTGGACAGGACTGAAACAAATAATAAAAATATACAGAGGAACTGGTTGCTCTTACAAGTTAAACATTCCCTCTCATGGGCACCCTCAGAGCAAGATATCCCCCAGCTCTTATCAGTTCAGAGCACACAGATTCCATTCTGGGGTGAAGGGGAGAAGGTTCTTCCAGCCAGGAGGGAGGGAGGGACAACAAGCTTTAGGGTGGTTTTGAGTCAGGACTGAGCTGGAGCCAGGGGGAGTTGTCTGACAATAAGAAAAATACAGGTAGATTCTGACTTTCCTTGCCCCAGCAGGAGGTTGGAGTTGCTCTGTTTGTTCCATGAGGTTCTTTTCATTAATTTGATTTAAAACTCCTTCTGGTGGCAACACAGAATATCCCACCAATATATCCCACCAATATGCACACCAATATTTCCAGCTTTGGCAGCAGAGGGGATATGGCTGTGCTGGAAATGACATTTCCTTTCCTAGACAGGCATCACTAAAGCTCCTTTGGCCTTTGCCTCCAGGGCCTTGCTCTACAAGAGAAGCTGTCATTCATTTTATGTCTTAATTGCTTATTTTTTTCAGCCAGAACTGCCCATGAGGACAATTGTGAGCATTTGAGTCAAGATCACTTTCTTTGCATGGAGGACGCTGAAAATATTCAGAGTCTTAACTGACAGCAAAGGCCATGACAATATTTTGTGAAGTGTTATAAAAACTTCCTCTAAACCCATTTATTCCTGAATTCTCTGCAAATTCCACTGAGAGTTTTCTGCTAGAACTGTTTCTGTGTTGAAATTCTTTCACTGTCCTTCTCTCTCTCACCCAAAGCAGGAGCATCCTTAATCCCACACCCAGTTCTCCTCAGTTATTTTTTATTACATATTATTTTTCATTATATATTATATATATATTCATCTTTTTCCCCCACCCATCCCATTTACATGTTGCACAAAGTCTTTCAAGCCCAGGTTTGTGGGAGCCAACAAACAAAAAGAACTGGGTAAGTCAGTGGTGTCAAAAAGCCTCATAGAGGTTTTCTTTAATATTCTTGGGAAACCTATTAGGAAAAAAAACACCCAAAACAGTAGAAAATGAGGATGAGCTTGTAGGAACATATTGCAAAAGCTTGTCCCTCCTTCTTAGCAGCAATGAACTGCATGATCTGAGCTGGAATATATTCAGCCTGGGGAATGGATGGGTGAGTGTGATGGGATGATCAGCCCTGCTCAGGAGTAAGAGCAATATCAAACCATCAGGACAGCTCTCAGCCCAGTCCTGGGAGCTCCTTGTCTTTGGGAATGCACTGGGAGCAGGTTGCAGGCAGATTGGATCCTCCAGGAACAGCCTTTTCCCAGCAGGTCCTTAAGAATGTGCTGAGTGACTGAGCTGCTCACCCAGAGCTTTGGGCTGGGGGCAAACTCTGCAATCAGATCCTGTTGTGTGTGCAGAGCAAAGCCAGCTGACACTGGGGCTGCTCTGGGCATGCAGAACAAATATCCAAGCAGGAATCCCTCCTGTGATAAGGGAAAGGCCAAAGAGTGCAGCCAATCCCAACATTGCCACGAGTACGTGACCCCCCCTGCCCTGCTGGAAAATCTGCTGCTTGAGGACAAAAACACCCCTGTCATTGTCCTGGGAGCTGCAGCACCAGCCAGCAGCTCAATTAAACCCTCTATATTCTTCATTTTTTTCCTCTCAATTGGAAATTTGGAGGAGAATCTATATAATAGTGGGGTTTTTTTCCCCCTTAAGAGTGGCCTCAAACCGTGTGAACTCACAGGTTAAGTGCTCAATTAAAAGGTCAAATTAGCCAAATAGAAAACTGAAGTGTCAGGCAATAATTGGCCACTGGACTCCGTTACCTGAGGAGTTCATTGCACACTGACCTCCTTTAAACATTCCCCAGACTAGTGGGACATGTAGAACTTCCTCCAGTTATTTATAACTCCTCCAAATCCGGGGTTGGGTAAATTCCAGGATCGCTCCTTGGAAGTGATTTAATGTGAAAGCACAGGATCCACAAGTACAGTAAAGATGCTCCTAAAATTCCCAACTGGGGAAAAAAAAAAGGAGTCACTATCTCTCCTCAGCATAACAAGAAGTTACATTTATTAAGGGAATATTTAAGCTATTAGTAATTCTTGCTGAAGAAACCTCATTTTATGAGCCTCCCCCAGGTCTCAGCTCTGTGCCCATAATTTTCCCATGGGGTGTCTGTTGTGACTCAACACTTCAAGCTCATTCTTTATTTTTGACCAGAAAGCTCAGCTTCTGTTTTTGCCAGGGACAGTGGCAATCCCTGCTGCAACTCCTGCTCAGCACCACTGGGAAGGGATTCCTCCCTGGGAGGGTTGGCAGGCCCTGGCACAGGGTGCCCAGAGAAGCTGTGGCTGCCCCATCCCTGGGAGTGTCCAAGGCCAGGTTGGA
>VYZS01067837.1:9066-21139 GCA_013400695.1 Neodrepanis coruscans | reverse complement strand
ATGTGCTCACACGTGCAAATCCAGTATAACTCCATTAACTTCAGTAAAGTTAGTCTATATTTATGCTTACGTAACTAAACATAGTAGCCTGTTTTTTGTAACTGTTTTAAGTACATATCATTAAATTAGTTAAAAGTTGTAGGATCCAAGAAAATGACAAATTCTTCTGAAAATCATGAAGCACTACTATTTATTAGATTTTTTTTTAATTAAAGTCTTCCCTATAAGTTCTTGTTGTTTTTTTATTCAGAAAATAATCATCTGATGTTGGTAAGAGTGCCTAAAATTTAAATTACTATAATGAACAATAGTAGAAGAGATGCATCTCTGTAACAACTCTGCTTCCTCTGTACATACTGCTATTTAAAAGATTTAACCTTTGCCCATTTACCCTTTGAGACCATATGTGCAAGTGCTTAACAAAAACAATAATTCAAAAAAGACAAATAGCCTGTGTGTACATATGGATTTGTGTGTGAGCACTTTGTCTGCCTGCATGATTTTGAGAATGAGAGCTCAGAAAACATAAAATATTCAGGAAGAACAAAATGCCTGGTCACCTTGAATTCTAAAGACTATCCTCAGGACCACCACACTGGTATCACTTGGCAAATAATATATGTGCATTTAAAATTTATTTGCTTTGTGCAAAGGGAAATGAACCTAGGTGTTTTTTTCCACCAAATATTTGATTTTAGCTAAAGCANATGTAAGATAGCATTTAGGATTTAGCTCTGGGCCCAGGATAACTGCTGATTTCCTCAGTTGTGCTCTCACATTATTTTTGACTCTTTTTTCACTCAGACTGTAGTTTGTCTGGTTGTTGCTTGTTATTTATAAAGAATAACTTCAAAATTTGAANTATTTATTAGATTTTTTTTTAATTAAAGTCTTCCCTATAAGTTCTTGTTGTTTTTTTATTCAGAAAATAATCATCTGATGTTGGTAAGAGTGCCTAAAATTTAAATTACTATAATGAACAATAGTAGAAGAGATGCATCTCTGTAACAACTCTGCTTCCTCTGTACATACTGCTATTTAAAAGATTTAACCTTTGCCCATTTACCCTTTGAGACCATATGTGCAAGTGCTTAACAAAAACAATAATTCAAAAAAGACAAATAGCCTGTGTGTACATATGGATTTGTGTGTGAGCACTTTGTCTGCCTGCATGATTTTGAGAATGAGAGCTCAGAAAACATAAAATATTCAGGAAGAACAAAATGCCTGGTCACCTTGAATTCTAAAGACTATCCTCAGGACCACCACACTGGTATCACTTGGCAAATAATATATGTGCATTTAAAATTTATTTGCTTTGTGCAAAGGGAAATGAACCTAGGTGTTTTTTTCCACCAAATATTTGATTTTAGCTAAAGCACAGGTTTAATGTAAATACTGTTTTGATTCCTCTGAGAATTTCTGAGACATATGCCAGTTTTCTTCCTGCAAAGCCTTACTATGCCTGATCACAATTCTTGCTAATTCTTACGGAACTGTTATTTTTGGACTGCCGGATTTACCCCAGACTGTGAATGGATCTGCCTTGAAACTGAAACTTGGTGAAGCCTTCAGTTACTCTCTGAGACTGAGCTGATGTTATTGAATCTGTACTGTAGTGTATTGTTGAATGTGGTTTGAAATCCAGTTTTGTGGATGCTGTGAGAAACTTGTGGCGGATGGTGTGGGATTGTTGGACTGTTCTCTGCAAGCTCTGTAGTGTTTAAGTTAAACATTGTAAGATAAATAAATCAGCATATTAATGTATGAGGGTTGTGCTCAAGCTGATTGAAAAGATGTGAAGTGAAAGAGAATAGAAGAACATGCTTGATAATGACTAGTGTGAGATGTATTCCTGAATTTGCAACCAAACATGCGGTGCTTCATGTCATTTGCATACAGAGTGTTTCTATTTCTTCAGTGGCCATAGAGAAGCAAATCTGAAGACTTAGAGATTGTGTTGAAGCCCATTTTGTGGGAAAAAGATGCAGAAAAAAAAGTTAATTTATAAGAAGAAAACAGCAAGATAATGAAAGATAATGCTATATAGATGAATATATATAAGTGATGGAACACTCAGTCAAAGTGCAGTTGTGAAAGGGGAGATTTGCACATGCACCTTGAAAAGGTCTGATTTAGTGCATTTAGTACCAGTTCTCAACTTTCTTCCAAGGGTAAGATTTAATTGCAAATATTAGATCCATAATAATTTGATATCTTTAGACTATACATTTAGGTAAAGGATTGAATTATGCCGTGGTATAAAAGCAGTGGAAACATCTATATATAAATCTGGAAAGGGAATAGGTAACACAGGTCATTTCAGCACAGTCAGAAAGTTAACTTCTTGTCTGCTGAGTCTGCCAGGTCTGGGATCTGTAAGAGATGGGTTTTTTGTTTTTTTTTTTTTTATTCTTGCCTTTAAGTTCATGCCCACACAAACCAGCTGTTGGCAGCTGTCCTGCAGGCCCCCACACCCTGCAGACCCTCTGTGGCTGCCTCAGCAGGTGGCCCCAGAGACGCAGTGTGGAAATGAGGGGCTCAGCACAGGAAACTCAGCGCTTCTGCTAAACCTCAGGAGTTTCAATTTGTTCCCTTTCTGTAGAGGAAGCATTTATAAGCTTTTACTCACAAATGAGTGGCAAAAAGGTAGAGATGCCTACATCAGAGAGTATGCAGTGGACATGCACCCTTCCAGAGGGGCAATGCCTTTGGTGTGACGGCAGACAGCTGCAGTGCGGCAGCCCCATATGCAAAAAAAACCCTCTTCAACCCCTCACTAGGTGCCTTTCCCATCAGCTCTCGTGGCACTTTCTCAGTCTTTGTTGCTGAATCCACAAGTGGGAAAAGATCTGTGAGTGTGATAAATGTTTTTCTGCAGTTTTGACCAGAAATTCCATTTTGGAGCCAGGGACGTTGTCCTCTACAGGTTAGTGAAAGCTGCTGCATTCCCCTTAAATGCTTTGATTTGGTGAATTGGCATTTCCAGTGAAAAACTTTAATGATTTTTTTTTCTGACATTGATCTTGTTGCTTCAGTAGAACCACTAACAGGATAAACGGAATCTTTGTATAGGAGATGCTTTCATTCCTCCCTAAAGGTTCCCCTTCTGTAAATGGTCTTTTTCGAAGATCCTTTCTGTGCAAAATAAAACTTACATTATGAGGAAATGTGAGGCAGTTTGAAAAACTTTGTTCATTGTCAATCTCAAATTTACCTGTGCATTTATATAAAATTTCCTTCATCTCACCACTTAGCAGGAAAGTCTTAGTACTGTTGTGAAAAGCAGGTTAGAAAATAAATTTGAAGATGATCCTTCCTTCCCCTCTGTAAATATCACAAAAATTGCCTCTGATATTTTTACGGGGAAAGCATTCGTTTTTTTTTAACCCTGCTTTCAACCCTGAACCACTTCCATGAATAACCTGAAAACCGTCTGTGGGGGGTCTTTTGGTGTTGTTGTTTTGTTTTGGTTTTTTTAATCAACTTGCTCTCTATTCCTTTCAAAAAAATTTCCTGCTAATACCATGCCATGAGTCAGGTACAATCAATAATAAGAGAAAACTGACATAGCTTTACTTAAATGTGTCCTACTCTATTGGCTTCTTGGTAAGATAACCTTTTTGTGAAAAACCATGCCAGCCTTCTCATTGTTGTGGGAGAAATATCTCTCAGTCTTTTTTTTTGTAGCTCACCGACTTTTAACAATTACTAAGGGGGTCCAAGTTAGAGGAAGGAAGAAAGAGGCGCTCAGGGAAGAGATTGACTTCATGCCAGTGTTAAGAGCATCGCTTCTGAAGTACTGGGAACCTTGCACTACATATCTGTTTACGAGCATGGAGACGTGTAGATTTTAAGGTCACTCTTCTGTTTAATAGTCTTCTGTACAAGACAGATCTATCTGTGTTTTTAGTTCCTAAATAAGTCTCGTTCTGCCTCTACTTCAGAATTTCATGCTTAAATGCCACCTTCCCCCAATGTAATTTACCAGCTTTCACCCTAGTTAAGAGTTGCTGTGGGGGTTTTTTTGAGTTTACTAAGACTGAGTGATTCTTGTGGATTGAATGCACAAATTTCCTCTTCCAAGTATATTTTACTTTCTTTGTTTTAGAAGTGCTGTGCAAACACATTGGCATTTGAGGATCAGAGTGATTAACACAAAATGGCTGTTTACATTATTTCTCCTAAGTTCCAGAAGTTCAGTATCCTTCTACTACCTTTTAATTCTTGGAAAACAACTTCCAAGACATTCAACCAGAAACACCTCACATGTAGTTTGTGAGGCAGCTGTGTTTCATGAAGCCTTGGAATGTAGTTTTTGAAATCACAGCTGTCTCAACCCTGCCAGGTGGTACTGCAATGGCTTCAGGGTTTTGTCCTAGTGCTTCAGACATTGTCTGGTGTTGAAGCCAGAAGACTAAGCTGAGATTACAGGTCCTCTATTGGTTCATCACAGTGAGATATGACTGTGGTGACTTCCTTAAGAGCATCAGGCACATCACAGAGATGTAAGTGCAGTTGTTTCACAGTCCCAGAGTGACATCTTATCTATTGGACAGACCTTTTGACTAAAACTGAGAGAATATTGGCTTTAAATGTTATGTCCAGACTTACCCTAAAGGAATTCCTGTTTAAGGAGGCTGGTCATGGCTATCACACTGCTTTGTCTGTTCTTGAAAGATTTGATTTTTGTGAAAAGGAGAAAGGAAATTTGGAAATGGATGTTGCTAATTTTTCTGTGTTTCACAGGGAGCTCTTTGAGTCCTAAAGAGGTTTAAAGTTTTGGAGATAACTCTGCTACTGTTTGGTTTAAGAAATATCTCTGTATTTTAGAGAAGGATTAGATTTTTCATGCAGGTGAGACAACACAATGTCAGGTACAAGGAAAAAGACTAAAGATAAGCCTTTTTCAGACTTTTAACATGCAAAGGTCTTGGAAGTTTTAGGGTTATTTAGGGTATTGCTCAGCCAGTTAAGCAAATTAATTGTGAAATTCTTGGGACATTGTAAAATATCTGGGTGTTTCCTAATTAATCAGTTTTCTGATACTGTTTTCATGTGAGCATGTTTTTAGGACATAACAATAGATTGGGACTTTAGGGGAGATGTCATGAGAAAGAGTGAGAGTTTATAATTAATTTGGAAAGCCAAGTAAGCTTATGGTGCTCGTGTAGGAGTTCAGATGCAAAAACTATAGTGTTTTAAATTAACACCTTGCTTACTCTGTGATAATTCTCCCCCATAAGTGAACCTGTCATGTCAAGGATATGTTGCTGTCTGCTGCATATAATACACAGAATAAGCATCTAATATCAGGATTTATGAGTTCTTTTCTCAGTATGACTTTTGGGAAATCACTTTTGAATCAATTTATGTCTCATTTGCTATAGCACATCTAGTAGTAACATAATTTTAAATATCTGTGTATGCTATGTAATTTCTACATTATGGAGGTATTAGAAGAAGCAGGAATATTGTTTTGTCTTTTTTACTCCTGAGATAGTACTTCATTATATTTTTTTGAATTTAGAATTATATATCTAATGTATGATTTCTTTCCTTTTTTTCAGATGTTCAACTTGCCCATGGCTCTTTTCATTCCCCCTTCGGTGTTTGCTGTTCATTTACAGTTTAATCTACTTTACCAGTTTTGGATACACACAGAGGTAAACCAGGTCTTTAAGCCATACCTAAACAGTTAGCCTGGAGCAGCGTCCTGGAAATCCACTAGCAGCTGATTTATTGTGTAACAAAAATCTTTGTCTGATTTCTTTAAGGAGAAACATGTGTTCATTTTTATTCCTTTTTCTGAATATATATTGCTAAGTTTATAAGAAGCAATGAGGCCAGTTGGTCCCAATTAGATTTAAAAGAAAAGTAACTGTAAGGAATCAAAACTTTTTGCTATTTTAATAGTATATTTTCCTATCTTGCAGCTTATTAAACATTTTTGGCAGATACTGAAACTGATTTCATTTCTTAGATAAATATGTTAGGGAAAAATATCCATAAGCCAGTGGTTCTTAAAAATCATTTAGAGGGCAACTAACACCACATTTTGTTTCTTTCTTAGTGCAAGTAATTTTCAGATGAAAAATGCTTTTTCATTATCTGATGGCTATTTATTTATGACTGCACCATTTTATTTGTGTTTTGTGAGTGCACAGGCCATATCTAGTTTGCATATGTGTACAGTTAGTAATCCACTATAATTAGGAAGTATTTTCCCACACTTCTCAGGTAGTTCAATGGCCTTTGCCTTCTTCCTTGCATTACAGCAGAGGTGTTTAAAGGTATTCCATGTTATAAGTCAGTAGCATATTTCTCAGTAGCCCCAAGTGGGCTGCGGGCTGATTATTTCTACAACACTTACCCTTTTGATTATTTTGCCCATACAGTTGCCTTTTTCACTCTAGCTTCACAATGCAATATGTAGGACACTTCTTTGGGAAAATAATATTTTCTTCTTTATCTGCTATTTTAGGTAATTCTGTTGCTTAACTTACCATTTTTTTCTTTTATCCTTTCTGTCAGTTTCCTTAAAAAAATTAATTGAAAAACAAAAAAAGATAGTCGGAGTGAACCAACAGCAAACTTTGGTTGTTGACATTTCACTTCTATTGGACACGTTTCTGAAATCATTAACACGTCTGATGCTCTGCAACATCAGATGAATAGGAAAGGCTTATGATAAAATGTCACCAGAACTGGCATAAACTCAATCAATACAAAATTAAGGTTTTTAAAATGTTTTAAACAAATTCAAGCACTTTTTGAAACTATACCAAATGAATACTATGATTCACATGGTAGCAAAGTTTCTTTGACCATGGTTCAGGTTCCACAAACTAGTTTTAGTGAGAAAAATATAATATGCCTCATCTATGTCTTCTCTGCTGTTTGAAGCCGTCTCTTCCTTGGCTGAGAGGTTTCTAACATTCAGCTGCTTAGCAGTAACTATGAGTCTCAGCACTTGATGCCACAGTGCACGTCTAAGGTTTCTAAAGTGAATTTCAGAGGCTTATGAATTGCCTACATCCCTCTAAAGCGCTAAATCCTTTGTAGGGCCTAAAAGGAATTTCCATAACGTATGTGCGATGTGCCAAGTTTAGACACTAGTCAAAACAAGAATGAATTTCAGTCTCAATAAAAAAGATAAGCACTCCTTACTATTAAATTATTGTGCCAGTAGAAGAACAAAGGATCTTTTGTACTGATCCAGTTGATCCACTCATAGAACTTTGCTTAATGTTCATATTGTTGATTTTGTAGCACAGCTGAAATCAGTTGAAATATGTTGAAGTCATGCTTTAAGGTCAAAAATTATGTCAAAATAGAAATAGGGTTACACCATGTATTAGCAGATTTCCTGCTCTCATGGGCAAGGAATTGACAGAAAAGAATAAGGAAAGGGAGGTGAATGGTAGCAGCCATGCAGCTTTATGTTACTCAGTATTTTTGATGAAACTGATATGATGCTTCACCTTTTATATTGGGTTTTCTTTGCAACAGCTATTAAAATTTAGTTGTTTATAGCTGTGGCATCATTATTTTTTTTCCTAACAGTCCTTTTCTGAATTTTAATGGTTCTAATTATCTTACAGAAATTATATTAATATGAAAATCCTTTCTGCAAGTCTCAGTTTCCATCAGTTTCCCAATATATGAGGTTTGTCTGGGGCTACAGACCTGGAGTTCTGTGGAAAACAGTGTCCTGTCTCAGGAGCTGCTGATAACCCTTACACTGAGAGCAGATATTCGTCATTCCCCAGCAGCTCTGGGAGCCCATAGTGGGTGCTGTTACAGCATGACAGTTCATATCATTAGGGGACTAGTGGAGATATGCTTTATTATTCCATTCTGCCAGTGCAAAATGTATTAGTTTGCTTCTAAAATACAGAAGCAATTGTTAAGAAATGTTGGTTTTCTTCAGGTTTCTATTGCTTTTCATAGTATTGATGTTTCCTTTGATATAATTTGGCCCACATTAACTAGTCAAATATGTTTGGAAATTGGCACTTCACAACTTTTGGTTTCACATCTTTCTCCTTAAGAAAAATAAAATCTAGTTAGATACATGAAAAAAATCTCTTTTGTTTGATAGGTGATTTTTTTTTAACTATAGAACTGAAAAGTTTAAGAAAGGAGATGCACAATTTGGTGTTTTCTAAAAAAAAAACAACAAACAATGTAATATTTAAGTAATAGGAAAGTTCCTGATGGAAGATGTTTTTTTCAGGAGTAATTTAGACTGAATTCAGTATACAAGAGAATGATCATGCTGTGTGGAAACTTTCAATGCCATGTTTAAGCCTAGAGCAAAACTTTATAGCCAAATATGATACTTTCCTATCTTTCTAACTTAGATTTTATGTGTGTCCAGTGTTGTTTCAAATTTTGTTAAGAGATGTTTCTTGTGTTATAACTTTAACTTTTCTCAATATTTGTTATGTTAGTTTTTGTCCAGATTTCCTACCAGCAGATCAGGCATGGTCTATTTTATTTTAGCTTAAGTGTCTTGTATATTTCTGTGACTACAGTATCATAAAGATCAAAAGTACATGTTTGTTCTATCTCATTTAGACTTCTGCATTTCCTGCATACTTGGCATGCATTAGTTTTTGTCCTTTTTTATAAAATAGTACAGCATTTTAAACTCTATAAATCTTATATAAAATTATACTATACCATTCTTGTGGTGCTGGAATATTTTATTATTACCTATTATTAGAATGGGCCGTTGATACAGGAAATGTATCAACAGGAAATGTCTGAAATTTATAAAGAAAAGTTGAATATGCTAGAGAGAAAGCAACTTTGTGACTTACTGTTATGCATTTGTGTTTAACTATATTGTCCCATTATAAGAATTTTTGCTGTTGAGAGTCTACATGTATTTTTTTCCACTGCTTCTGTGCATTCTGGATCAATGTGCCATGTCCAGAGAGATGAGGTTCAAGGCCAGGTGCCAGGTCCTGGGCTTTTGACCACAACGATGCCATGCAGTGCTGCAGGCTCCGGAAAGAGTAGCTGAAAAACAACTGAGCAGCGAACATGGGGATGCTGGTCGACAGCAGCTGAACGTGAGCCAGCAGTGTGCCCAGGTGGCCAAGAAGGGCAATGGCATCCTGGTTTGTATGAAAAATAGTGTGGCCAGCAGGACCAGGGCAGTGACTATCCCCCTGTACTCAGCACTGGTGAGGCCACACCTCAAGTCCTGTGCTCAGTTCTTGGCCTCTCATTGCAGGAGAGGTGCTGGAACGAGTCTAGAGAAGGGCGACAAAGCTGGTGAAGGGTCTAGAGAGTAAGTCCTGTGAGGAGCTGCTGAGAGAGCTGGGTTTGTTTAACCTGGACAAAAGGAGGCTGAGGAGAGGAGTTACCAGTCTAAACAACTGCCCAAGAAGAGGGGGTAGCCAAATGGGGGTTGTTTTCTTCAGCGATAGGGAATGGCCTCAGGGTGCTAGAGGAGAGTCAGATTGGACATCATGAATAATTTCTTCATTGAAAGGGTGGTTAAGCATTGAAATGGGCTGCTCAGAGAGGTGGTGAAGTCACCATCTCTGTAAGTGTTCAAGAAATGACTGGACGTGGCTCTTAGTGCTGTAGTTGATTGAAATGGTAATGTTTGGTCAAACGTTGGACTCAATGGTCGTGGAAGTCTTTTCCAAGCTTAATGATTCTATGATTATTGTACAATGTACATGGCAATCCGAAGTTATATCATAATTCTTTCAAAGATTTTTTAAAAGTCTCTGAGTAACATCAAGGTATTGAAATAAACTCCTAATAGTTTATTTAGATAAGAAAAGACAACCCAAAAATAACTGAGGAAAATATTTGGCAGTGCTGGGATAATTGTTGGATTCAATTATCTTAAAGTTCTTTTCAAACCTAAATGATTCTGTGATCTCAATAAATTAAGAAAAAACGATTGTTGATTCTATCTAATACTGTTTAGGTCAATGGAAAGAGTCAGTAGATCTGCTCTTAAAGAAAAATTTCTGTGACTAGACAGACCATTCTCATCTAAATCATAAGAAGAGTGAAAAAAAAACTTCAGTCAAAGAGCACTAAAAATCTAATTTTTCAAAAGCTGTGAAATGTTTCTGGACTGTTACTGACAGAGACAAATACTACATTTCAGTTTATTTTCACAGGTGATTCAGAAGGTCTATGGCTTATATTAAACTATATCCTTCCATTATGCATTTATTACAACCAATAAGTTAGGTGTGTTTATAACCTGGTAGACACCTGTGAAAAACAGAAATTAGTTTCTGTTGTTTTAGCTGTAATTTTTATGAGATGTCAAATTGTATTTGGAAAATATCAACTGATCCAATCCCTGATGGTAGTAATTGCGGCAGCAGATTATTCCTTGACTGTTTGATCTTTGACATGTATTAGTTTCTGTTTAATTTTCTAATTTAAGCAAAGACTGTAATCTCCCTTTGCCATACTCACAGAAGTCAGGCTTTTTTAAGGCATCTCTTTTTGCCTTGTTTAAGTCTTTCTACCTCATCAAACTCTGGGAGCAGAAAAAGGTGAGCCACAACTATTAACACGGGTGAAAATAGGATAGGAATGGAATCATTTTAGCAACATCTCATGCAGACTGGAAAGAGAGACATAAAATTGCTTCAGATATAGGGAAAATACATTTGTTTCTGTCAGAAAACACCAATTCAGTGAAACTGAAACTTGAGGAAATGTATGTGTCAAAAAAGTATTTTGTGTTTATGTTCAGTGTGTTATAAGTTTTTGTCTATGTCTTTCTTTAGTTTTGACTTCTGCCTATTTTTCTTTAAAGGAAAACTTTGAAAGAAAGAAATTGTGAGATCTTCACAATTTCATGCCCCACCCTGCACAGCCCATCACTTGTACTCAGGGAGCTGAGTACAAGTGAGCTTTTGTGGCCCAGTCCTGAAGTCCTTGCACCAATCAGCTCATACCTAGAAAGATGGCTAAATTCAGAAAAGATCTTACAAGTTTTGTTTTGATTATTTTTTTCCAGTAAGGAAATTAAACAAGCAGATTGAAGAACCAAGTAGAATTAAGGAAAATACATAAAAATGTACAACTTTTAAGCAGGAGTACACCTGTGATTACCATATCAATAGCAAAAGCTATTCTTGAAACTCTGAAGAACATAAAGTCTATTGGATGGTGGTCAAAAGAATCACAAGATTTTTAGGAAAATGTGAAAAATAAGTGTCAGCATGGGAGAAGAGATAAAAATATTCGGTTATTAATTTCCAGGTCCTAACAATTGAAATCGGTCTATTTCTTTACAATTTTTATTTTTACATTTTCTTGTACCTATGTACCTATTTTTTCCACATTTTGTGCTGTAGTCTCATTTAAATAAGCAGGAAAGGAATGCAGGAATAAAAAAATATTACAGGGTCTATTTAAAGTACTTGTAGTTTTGTAATTTAGAAGCAGCTTAATAATCCATTTCTTAAAACTGAAAAGTACATTTGATCAAGAAATGAGACTTTAAATTTTAAAAGCATTTTAACAAATCTTTGACTATTAAACTTTTCAGTGTTTGCACTAGGAAGAGGTTAGTTTTGTTCTTGTGGTTGGTTGGTGGAGTTGGAGGAAAGTTTTTGGTACAGAGCTAAAATATTCAATAGTTTTCAAATGAAAACGTAGGCACTATCTTAGTAGGTAAAAAAACTCTAGACTTTGTTCACAAGGGCATATGCTTATTTTAATGTATTGCTAATAGTCCCTATGAGGTGGTAAGATGTGAGTCAAATTTAATGGGTTGGAGTTTTTGCAAAATGGTGATATACAAGTGGTATACATAGTGGAAACAGGGTATGGTAGACTGATCTGATTTTCTGCCTGTGATAAAAAACATGGTTAGGCTTTGGGGTGTCTTTNACAGCCATTCTCCTAATCTGATGTTCAAGATTGTGTCTGTCAACTCGCAGTGATGCAAATTATTTAAGTGAAATTCCTAGAAACAGGTCACATCATCCAACAACCTGCTATATACTTTCTCACTGTTAAAAAAGATCCAAGAAATTATTCTAAAACCAATGGGGCCATGAACTGTTCACTG